>JAODAL010008531.1:0-116958 GCA_025379985.1 Phyllomedusa bahiana
CCCCCCAAACCCCTTCCCACCCCACCTTTTGGATATTAAAGGGGGTACCTCCCCCACCCTGCCAGATTATTGGTTCATATAGCTGTATTTGCAATTGTTTTTCTGCACGGTTTCCGGTATTGCTTTGGCTAATCTGACTCTTTAAAAAACTCCTCCCTAACTCCTGGGGGGAAACCCTTAATGAAAGTATGTCACCCTGACCTTCCACTTGAAACCCAAAACCCACGTCCCACCAAACCCCTTCTTTACCATCCCGCAAGCCATCGTATGTGGGGACCATGATGGGGTAGTGACCTGGAATTCCCCAAATTTGATCCAACCCCCTTCCAGGGGTTTTTAAGGAAAAACCAAGGCTCGTTAGATTCTGCTTCTCACTCCAAAGTGGTGGAGTGGTGGCTGATTTGGAGAATCCACTACCCACCCATGACAACCTGTGCAGGGAAATATCTGGGCCTTATATAAATTGGATAGAATGTTTTAAAAAATCTAAACTGGGTCCCAAATAAAAAACGTCAATCAGCAGTTTTGACTTTCTTTGAGTGGAGGATTGTAGAAGTATTATAGGTTTGATTAACATGATTAGCTAATATGGAATTACCATCAAAAATCATCACATCACTACAAAAAACACGGGAAAAAGATCACCATTACCACCATGATAATCGGTTGTCAACTGGGGGGAAAACCCATTAAATTTTTTTTATAGAGTGCTAGGAAAGGGGGTCAAGGTGGGGAAATAATGTTTTTAGATTTTTCATCTTTGGTTTTATTATTTATAGCTGTGCCCAGATGAATCCAGTCCCCCGGGCTCCCCCCAAAACCCTTTCCCAAATGTTAGGGGATGATGGGGCCTTTTTTAAACATCACTTACCCGGGAAACACAGTCCCTCCAGTTTTGTAGGCCCCGGGTTTTTGGGGATTTCCCTGTGGCCATTTTTCCAATACCCATTTGTGAAATCTTGAAAAAAGAAATACAAGCAAAAAAAAAGAAAAATAAAACAACATTTGACCCCGCTTCTTTAACCCAAATATGGATCACTGGTACCAGCAGTGCATATACTTAGTCCCTAATACCCATTGTTATATAAAGTAACCGCTCTGTAGTTCCTAAAGTGTAATATATGCCCTGCTCCAATCCTATCTATAGTCAAGCTTGTACTGACCCCTAGGAGCCACTGGAAACCCCCAGTAGGCCTCTGGGCATGTTGGGCCCCTGAGAATAGCAGGTATGGGGGGCTTTTGGGTAAAAGCCAGAGAAAAAAAAGCAAAAGCAAGATTATGTGTTAAGCTGTAGAAGGCCCAAAGAATCAACCCACTGGGGGGCCCCAAGAATAAATTCCGCGGGGGCCCCCAAGAAACAACCTATTGGGAGCCTCAAAATCAAACTCAACTGGTTGGGGGTCCCAACAACAACTCCACGGGTGGGGTCACAAGAATCAACTCCACCGGTAGGCCCTAAGAATCAACTCCACTGGTGCCCCCTAAGAATCAACTCCACTGGTGGGCCCCAAAAATCAACTCCAATGGTGGGACATGATTTACACCATCTACGCTCACTGTGGCCCAGAGGATCCACAATACCCAGCGTTCAACGTGTTAGTACCTACTGTACCGTTGAAAGTGTGTTACATGATCGCCACTTATGGACACCAAAAAGGGTTACTTTTATTTTCCCCACTATAGGCGTTACTATGATTCTGCCACATTAAGGATTACCATTATAGGCAAAAATTTTTAGTCTGCCATTAAAAGACCCATTACAGGCATTCTATGATCTCCACTAAAGGGATTAACATAAAACAAACAATGAGTTTGCTGTTATAAAGGCTACTTATAGGCATTACAATTTTTCTGCATTAAAAGGTCCCCTTTTTGGGCATTACTATGTGTCTGTCACTAGGGGAAATACCTTTAAAGGGCTTTACATGAGTCTGCACTATGGGGGACCCATTATAAGCATTACAATGCTTCTTGGGCCCCATTAAAAAAAAAATAGAGACCTTTCTTCCTCCTGATTTTCCAACTGCACTCTCTGGTCCTCTGTTTTAATTTTTCTACTTCCGAATGGGACGTCACTGCTGCAGTAGCTGATTGGCAGCTTCAGTTACATGCCACTCAGTACACACAGTTCAGAAGTACAGCTTGGAAGGGTAAAGAAGAAGCCCTATTTCAAAATGGGGTGTTTTTAAAAAATAAAAAAAGTTTTAAAATTTTGGGGGAAAAAAAAAATTTTTAAAATGCAAAAAAATCGCCACAAAAAGGATTACCATTATAGGCATCACTGTGAGGCTGACATTAAATACTACAATGAGTCTGCTACTATAAGGACTACTGTAATAAGCATTACTATAGTCATGCATACAATGGCAGTTCTTATACTGGCAGATGAATTGTAGTTCCCATATTGCCAGCCTCACAGTGATGCCCTTTAAAGATTCTTTTTATACAACTCATAAAGCTATAATAGTATGCTTGTAGCAGACTCATATAATGCCTAAAAATAGTATCTTACAGGACAACCATAAATTTTTGTTGATCGAACTGTTCTGAAAAGTTTTAAATTCTAGACAACTTCTTGAATTCTTAGAACTTGAACCGAACCAAACTTTTGCTTTTCATTTGGTAAAAATTTCCCGTTTTAGTTCCACATGCCATTTTCAGTTTCGTTTTTAGCAGCTTTCTGCACTTTTGGAGGCCATCCAATCACCTTTGTGCACTGTTGGCGGCCATCCAATCACCTTCCTCCCTTTTGGCGGCCATCCAATCACCTTCCTGCACTTTTGACGGCCATCGATCACCTTTCTGCACTTTTGGTGGCCATCCAATCACCTTCCTGCACTTTTGGCGGCCATCCAATCACCTTTCTGCTCTTTTGGCGGTCATCCAATCACCTTCCTGCACTTTTGGCGGCATCCAATTACCTCCTGCACTTTTGGCGGCCATCCAATCAGTGCAGAGCACAGAGAAGTGTCAAAAACCTCATCGCTGAGGTGTAGGGCTCTCATTGGCTGCTAAAATCACATGGCCATGTTATATATATTTCACTGTATTGCCTTGTGATCGCCATTGCCAGCTCACTCTCTGTACTGTACAGACTGTCCTTAGTTAGATAGCATTTTCCTCTCCACAGACAGCAATAGTCAGGGAGTTTAGTATTGCTGGCTGCATCTTTCCCACATCTGGAAGCTGTTATTTGGAGACATTGCTTGAATTTGCTAAATCATAGTCAGTGCCCAAAAGTTCCACTTTTGCAGTTTTGGAGGTTCACTAATTGTATATCTTCACCTCCAAATCTCCAATGTGTCAAAGGGGCTTTTGGGCCCCCTCAGGATGTAGGGCCCCGTAGGAGCAGCACCTCCTATAGCTACACCCCTGCTTACAAGCTGTCCTCATCTTTTCAGTTACCCATTGAAAGGAATAAAGTATTTTAGCCTGTGAATTTTTTTCTGTGCCAAACTGTCTTCACCAAGTTGTTCCACTTATCCAGTTTACTGTTATGGATGGTAATTACATCTTCTCCTCACCTGTATAGGTATAAAAATTTAACCAAACACTTCTCCCATTTACTTTAATGGGTTTTGAAAATCCGATTCGAATAGAACTTTTGAACCGAACTCACAAAGTTTGAGGTTTTAATCGAACTTCCCAAAATTTTTACCTAATTTGCTCAAAACTAGTGATAAAATGCCAAATAGAAATGCTTATTTGGTTTGCAGGGCTCATAAAAAAATGTTTTAAAAAGGGGAACCTTATAGTGGACCTGTATTACTGCAAATTTTTAAAATGGCAACTCTTTCCCAAACCCATATTACAAAAGAATCTGCCGCTTTTAAAAGCCCACCTATAAAAAGGTATTTAAATTGGGGGCTCCCCATTTAAAGGGTTTCTAAACATGAAAATTTTTGCTGCTGTAAAGGAATTTCCCTTAAGGCCTTACAAGAGGGGTGGATCAAAGGTAAAATAAAATGATTTTGCACCTATTTGGGCTTTCCAATTTTTTGGGTGATAAACAAGACTGTAAAATTTAATGGTAATTTAAAAATGTGTTTTCCACTTTTTAAAAGGGCTATCATTATTTCCCTTTTTGAGTAAGAGGCTGGCGTTAAGGGGTTTCTAACAAAGCAAACGCCACCATATGGGCTACCATTATAGGCATTACTATGAGGTTAACCTAACACATAATTTATGTAACATTATTGGGGCAAATTTTAAAATTAGAATTCCTTTTTGGGACCCACCAAAAATTTTTGGGACCGGGATAAACTAAAACCGGTCAATTTGGTTTTTTAGTGGGTGCTAACAAAAAGATGAGCTTACCCCCTTTGTCCCTTCCCAATAAATGCCAGCGGCCATGTTTGACTGTAAATTCATAGCAAACACAGATTCAGAAAACCTCTCCCATGGGTGGTTATTGGGCCTCAATAAAAAGTCCCTTCCCAAACCCAAAAACCAATATAACGTAAAATTGGGGCCGGCAAACAAAAGGGCTCTATCCCTTTTAAACCTTTCCCTTACTGTATATTTAAGGCCCAAAAGAAAAAAATGAACAGGTAACAAAATCAAAAAAAGTATTTCGGTAACCCATGGGGGCCCAAAATTCAGGCCCTTTTAATGGTTGGGAACGGTCTTTCTTTGCTGACTCCCTGCCCCCGGCCCATACTGAGACCTCCAGGTAACCTCCTTCTTGCTCCTGTACAGGGCCCCTAAACAACCCCTTCTTTTGCTTAACATTTTTAAGCCCCCCCAAGTTTTTCCCCCTTCAAATGGGGACATACCACACCCCAAATTCCCCTTTTTGCTCCCTTTTCTCCCCCCTGTCGGGTCTCAACACCCCCCTTTCCCCTTTCCTTTTCCCCTTTTGTCTCTTCAACTGCCTTTGCCTCTTTTCCCAAATGCCTTCTCTCTGGTAGAATTCCCTTTTCCAACCACTCTCTTCACCTTCATGTTCTGCGGCCCCTCTATTGGGCAAGAGGACACACAGCAGCCTCTTCTTACATAACCAGTGTAGTAAATCTACAACACTCCTTTAGGTGATGCAGATTTTAACAGATTTGATCATTAAATTTCCCAAGGGCAAAAATCATTTAAAAGACCTTTGCCTCCAAAGCAATATTTGAGAATATGTAAACAATTTCAATGTGCAGATTTAGAGCCCAAAAAACAAGAGCTTTTCAGGGGAAAAAGCACACTCAGTTTGGGGAAGCCTTCGCGGGTCCCCCCAACAGATCCCCCCCATAAACCCTTTCCCAAAAAATTGACTTGAGGGAAAGGCCAATTTAAACCCAAACTTTTATTTTAAACTCTAAATCTCACATTTGGAATTTTTTTTTATATCATCAAATTTTCCATAGACTACGTCAATTCATATTTTTGCACCAAAATCAATAAAAACCAAAAAAAAAATTTTGGGGGAAGGCACCATAAAATTTTCTGCACTGCTGTTAAATTTATGACTGAACAAAATAGGAAGGCAAATTAAATTTTTTTTGAAAACAAAAACAAATTTAAAACTACAAATGTTCAAAACAGTAATAAGCAACTATTTATATTTTTATTTATTTTATTTTTTATTTCAAGTTTTTTTTTTCAAAAACATCCAACCCTGTGACCAAAGGAAACTGATTTTTAAAAGTTTTTGGCAGGGGGTTTTTTAACAAAATTAACAGCAATCAAAGCAGGTGGAAAACAAATTTCCCGCTTTTTTTTGGTTTCCTTTGGGTTTAATTCTTTGGTACTTTTTGCAGTGATATTCACTGGCAGGGAAAACCCCCCAAACCAAACCTTTAACTTCAAAAAAAATTTTAAAAATATCCTTTTTTTTCCCCGGTTTGGACATTTCACAAAAGCGACCCTGCATGTTTTTGCCAGGGAAATTTTTGTGTTTTCCGCCAGGGGTTTGGGTGGTTTAAAATTGTGCACCCTCTGTGAAAAAGCCGGTAAAATTTGGATAATTCTAAAATGATACCCAAAAGGCATTATTCTAAAGGGGCCCAAAAAGGGAATTTTTACCCTGGGGGCACTTATTATTGATTGTAGTTTGGGAATTTTAAAATAAGGGAAAAATGTTAAAGCCGTGAAAGTTGAAAGGGTTTTTTCATGAATCTTTGCAATTTTAAGGGCTGAATTTGGGTTAAAGGAGGGCTCCCCCTCTGAGACCCTTTATTAATCCCCTAAATCAGGGCCCATTGTATTAAAACATGGGCCACTCCCATTTTTATTTTAATGGAAATTTTTGGGGCCCAAACCATCAACCACCTGCCTTTTTTCAATAGAGAATTCCCAGGGATGATTTCAAAATAAAATTTTCAAATGGCAAAAACCCGCGTGATTTAAAAAAAGCCCCCTTTTTTCTCCACGTTTTGGGGAAGGTCCTAGAAAAACGTTTCCTTTTCCAAATATCATTTTGCCCTCCCCATGACCCAAACATAGTTCCCGAACTTTACCAATAAAAACCCCTTTCTCTTTTGCCCTGGGAAACGGGAAAATTTCGACTTGGTAAAAGGGAAAGAACTTTACTTTGCATCCTCCATTATCATACATACTCTGAATTTTGCCAAAAACTCTTCCTTCTCTGCCATGGAGTCAGGTCTTGGTAGGCAAGAACTTCCAAGCGGAAAAGGGTTTAAAAAATTTTTATCCCCCACTATCATACGAAATCCCAATTTTATAATAAAACCCTTTTTTCTATGCCATGGACATGAAAGCCACATCTTGGTAGACAAGAACTTCACTTTGCATCCTCCATTATAAAATATACTCTGAATTTTAACAAAAATTCTTCTTTCTCTGGCATGGACATGAGAGTCATGTCTTGGTAAGGAAGAACTCTAGAAGTCCCAAAACCTTATTTTTTGTATTCTACCATTTCCCAAAACATTTGTAAAGTCCCTGAATAACCCTCCTTTCTTTTCCCCAGGGGGCCATTATTTACCCTTCCCCTAGGGAAGAACTCCCAGAAATTGGAACTTTACTTTTTTTCTAACCCTTTTCCATACATTGTGTAAACGTCATGAATAACCCTCCTTTCTCCGCCATGGACATAAGTCACTTTTTGAAAAGATAAAACTTTTCAAACCATATTTAAACTTTTTTAAACCACCAATTTTCAAACACACCTGAACATCTCTAATAACCTTTTACTTTGTCCCCCAATGGACATGAAATCCAATTTTTTATAGGCAAGAAAAATTTACAAACAGAAGTTCCGGGGGCCCAAAGAACATAAATTTCCTGATCGTTCCCCCAAAAACCTCTTTCCCTCCATGGGAAAATTTAGAGTCAACTCTTGATAGACAAAAAACATACAAATTTTGGGGAATGAATAGTAAAGGTAAAAATGGGGCTAAAAATTCTTTTCTACAGGGGTTTTTGACTTGGGGGCTCCCTTTTGGGCATCATTATTTTTAGAATTAAAGATGACCCAAAGCATTGGAGGCCACATGATTGTGGTCAGTGATTATAACCATTGGGCCCCCTTACCGGACAAACCTGCTAAAAACTACAAACACAAAATTTCAAAACCCCAAACCCGGAAAAATGAAGTTTAACAAAATTAAAAAACAGGGGTTTCTTTTATTCCAAAATTCATAAACAGCCCAAGGGGAAAAAGGAAAAAAGTTTACGCTTACCCCCCCCGCGTTTCAGACTCAAAAGAGTCCTTCATCACAACTATAGATATAGCAAGTTTCCTGGATGAGGAAAATTTAAAAAATTTTCAAGATGGCCCAAAAAAAGACGGGCCCATTCGAAGTTTGGTTCCCCACAAGTTCCTTTATTAAGTTTTTTGACTTTTAAGGGGACCATTGGGACGGTCCTATTACGTTTTCACCAACACAAAAGATTTCCGCAAACCCTTTTTTAAAATTTTATACCCAAACCCCTAAAAGTCCCCAGGCAAAAGGTAAAAGCGGGGGAGGAAAAAGAAAATTCAGCTATTAAAGCATTGGCTTTACCCGGGTTTTTGTTCCCATTATTTTCCAGTGATCCCCCAATTTAAAAAATTTCAGCTCCATTGATTAATCACGCACAAATTCCCCCTCGGTTGGTGATTGTTATATGGGGAAAATTTTAAAACCTTTTCCCATAAATCCAGGGCCCCCCACCAGGGGAAAGCTCAATTGGAAAGGGAAAAAAACGACCCGCGGGGGTAGATAGGAACCCCGATTTTTTCCCTCGATGGCATTAAGCTGCGCTTAGGCCCCCCGGGGAAATTTTTAGATTTTTGTCGCCCCGGCCCCCGAAGAGCAAAAAGTTCTGCCCCTGTAACAAAAATGGGGAAAAAAATTTTAGGGGTTAAGCCAAAATTTTTATTGAGCCCGCTGCACCTGGTGGCTGTGGGGGGCATTAAAAACTTTGGGGTTTTATCGAAACATTTTATATTTCCGGGGGTGGTTTTTGTGGGATGAAAAAAATATTTTTTCTGCATAAAACCCAAAAAAGGGAATTTTTTTTAAAATATTTCTGCTACATAAATACATGGGAAAAAAATTTCCTGAAATGTGAAAGGGCTGAACAGGCCAAAACCCAAAACGACTAACGTTAGTGTAGTTTCCCCCCGTATTGAGATCTTTTTTTCTGATGGGGTGGTCCTTTAAGGGGTTTTGAGCAAAAAAAGGTTAACTAAAAACCCCCAAAAATTTTTTTTTGTAATTTTAAAATAGCAGAAATGCTTTTTCCAAAAAATTCCCCATGTTCTTTTTGGTAAATTTTTTTTTGTGCCTTAAAATAGAGTGCTGCTTATATTGCCCTTGTTTTGTATATTTTCTGCCCCCACCAGTGGGGCCCGCTCTCTCAAAATTTTAAAAAAAAAAAAAAAATTTGGGGTGTGCAAAAACCGAATATTGTTTTCTAGACTGTTTTTATGGGGGAAGGTGGCTGCCCCCCTTTTTTTTGGTTTTTTTGCACTCCCCCCACCTTCACGGGTTTTAAATCAATTTCAAGTAAATTTTTTAAACTGGGAAACTTCTCTCCCTGAAATGTGGAGGTCTGAAAAAGGGCCCCCAAAAAGGTAAAAAATTTGTGGGCGGTTCCCCCCTGTATTGAGGCCGCCTTTCTTTAATTTGGGCGAGTGGGCTTAATTTAAATTTTGGATCAAAAAAGTGAAAAAAGGAAAACCCCAACATTTGGGCCCTATATTCTTTGGGAGCAGAAAAGCTTTTCCAAACATTTCTATGTCCTTTTTGATATTTTTTTTGGCAAATATTGTGCTACTGAATTTTGGGTTTTGTGGCCTTTTTTTGGAGGGGCCCGTTTTTCTGGGTTAAGTAGGGAGGGGTCTGGTTTTTTTTGCAAATTTTCTGTTTTTCTAACCCGGTCGTTTCCCATTCCATTTATAACCAAATAAGTAAGGGTTTCCGTTATGTTTTAGTACTAAAAACATTCTCTATTTTTGAACTTTGCCCTGCATCATTTTCTGGAAAAAAAAAAAAAAATGTTTTTTTTTTTTTTTAAAAAAAATACTGGGGAAAATAATGGGAAAACTCCATGTTTGGTTAAACACCGAAAACGTAGCGACAGACCAACCCAGCACTTTTACCAAAAAATGAACGCCATAAAAAAATAAAAACCCCGCAAACATTGGGACAAAGTATGGTTTTTTTCACATTTCACCCCAATTAGAATTTTTTTGTGGTTTCCCAGTATATTATATGGTAGATTCAATGACACTATTAAAAAGTTCATCTTGTACTGGGGAAAAAAAAGCCCCCAATGGGCCCACGTAATGGAAAAGGTAAAAAAAAATGGTTTTGGGCTCGGAAAAAAAAAGAACCCCCAATGAAAAAAAAAAAAGGGTTAAAATTTTCAAATCAATTTTCACATATCCATCATATCACCTCAAGGAAAAAAAAATCATAAAAAAATTATAAACCCCAAAGTATTCACACTCAAAATTATGAATTAAAAGTGATTTTTTGCATCATATTTGTCCCAACCTCCTAACCCTCATACTCCCCGTTTAAAAGAGCTGCTGGCAAAAGAAAATTCCCCTTTAAAACGGGTGAATGTGAGTAGAAAAAAAATTGGGGATAATTTTCCGTCCAACGGGAAAAAAAATCAAAATTTATCAGAATCAAAACAACAGCAGGGGAAAAGTTATACAAAAAACAAAAAGGGGAAAAGGAAAGGGGCCGCTCCCTTTGGCGTCCAAGACCCATGGATGGGTAAAGTAAGGACTAACCTTAATCAGTTGTGCATTGAGTAGAGGCACAACTCTCTTATATGTATATAAAGGGAAATATTTTAAAAAGCGGCCAAAAAACTTGCCCAAAACCCCATAACAATTGGCTCAGGAGGAAACTCCTAGTATAATATAGAAAAATTGCCACGGCGCTTACTCCACAGAGAGAGGGGAAGAAATTACCACATCTTTTTACCTCCTGAAGAAGCGTCTGGTACAAGCGTGAAACGCATCAAGCCCTTTAGTTTTAATTATTTTAATAAAGAAGTCCTTTTAACTGCTTTAGCCATATCTTCTCAATGTGGTAATTTCTTCCCCTCCCCTTTTGGAGTAAGTGCAGCGACAATTTTTCTATTTTATTCTACATGAATATGTATATAAACCCCCCTCCCCCCTGTATATGTGACACCACAATCAGTCATCCAGTATAAGTCCTGTGGACTTCTCCAGCAGCCTACATGCATCTTCTACACCACATAGCAAATATGCATTGAAGAAGGCTCTTTGCTATTGAGCTGAAAATATGATTCTTCTAATCTGGATACCGTATATGCACCATTGTAATGCCTATTACTTCTACTATGACAAAGAAAGTCCTCAGCACTCATTAATATTTCAATTGTATTCATCAAAAATTTTAAGTCTGATCATTTTCAATATTTTGCAAAACCCAAATTTCCGTTGATTCCAAGTCGTGACTTTTTTTTATGTTTTGGGTTTAGTGAAACCTTGACATGGGCCTCCCATCCCCAAAGGGTAGAACTTATGTAAGGGTTGATGCACTTATAGGCAGGACCCACAGCACAAATGGAATACCTATGCCTCCTGCCGGCGCAACATCTGTTTCACCAGACAGCCACCTGTCCGGGTCTTCTGTGCTACCTTTATCCCTCCAGCCATACACCTTATACTAAAACATAATAAGTGCATCAACCCTTACATAAGTTCTACCCCTCTGACTGGGACGTGCATGATTAAAGGGGATGTATCACTTCATCAGTTCGGCTGTTTTCTTGTAGCTTCATTTTCTCAGCTCCTCAAATGCAGGGGTGTTTCTTCCCCTCCCAGCTGGGTGTTTCTTAACTGAAGGGGGGTGACATCATCTCCCCCCTTCACTGTTCATGCTCGCTCCTGAGTCAGTGTGTTTGTTTGAGATCAGTGGGAGGGAATAGCACATCCCTGCTCCCACCCCCCCCTCTCTGTCTGAGTCCACATGTCACTTTCCTCTCCCTATGCAGTCTTATTTTGTAAGAGCTACTTGTTTACATACCAAAGCCCATTCAGTCTAGACAGCCTTCTATGAACTCAGAGCACTGATCTCTTCTCCTTTCACAGCTGGAGGTTTGTTACAGTTGAATCCAGTCTTCTATGAACTCATCCAGAGCAGCACAGATAAATCTCCCTTCTATGTTTATATGCAGCAGCATTAGGCACCGGGCACATTTCTGCTGTTTTCTGATTGTAGACTCTACTTACATCTACAATCGAATATTACTTCTACTACTCTGGGGAAATGTCACCTCTTTATGTGAAATAAAACCCACTTGTGATTTTTTGAAAAGCAATGCAGTGGTGTGCCGTGGTTTACACAATGGTAGTAACTGGGTTTTATAGCTCAGCCTGATAGGTGATGAGCTACAGCTGGAAGAGTTCTAAGGGTCGGGTGTTAACAGTCTCCTTGCTGGATGGTACAGGAAACACTGAGTAAATGCAACACAGTAGTCCCCATGGTCAAAGGCTTGATGCAAGATACATTGCTCATCATGACATTTGTTAATGCACCATTTACTGTATATAGTCTGTTTAATTTCATAGGGCAGATTTATCAATACTGTCTAACCCTTAGACAGTGTAGTGTTAGACCAGTGTTAAAATGCACCCCATGTATCACAATGTTCATAAATCTTGCACAAGTTAGAGCTGTCTAGTACCACCTTACACCATCATTAAGTTGGTTTACTCTACGCCACTAAGCGCGCCTCAACATTGCATGGCCCTTTTACTGAAAAACCACACCCACTTTTAGTGAGGCCACACCCTTGTGTCAGAGAAGGCACAGAAGTATCTAGAAACTGTCCAAAACACATAGTAAATGTGGTGTAAAGCAGGTACAACATTATTTTTGCCGCAAATTGTGCCAGAATTCTGCCGCAACGGCCTTGATAAATGTGCCCCTTTGTCTTTTTGAAGTAAAAGTTAAGTTTTCGTACAGGTCAATGATAATTTGAATGAATAAACTAAAACAACTACATTGTCCTCAGTGATTTACTTTTCCGTTGTGCTGACACTTCAAGCAATAATAATAATATAAAGGATAACCCATGATATAACAGATTTCTCACCTGTGGACCCTGAAGGGCTGGCGTTGTTTCTACTGGGGGCTCGGCAAAGTTCTATAACCTTTGTGTAGGTGGATCTCATTATGTTACCCTGTAATGGGGGTTGTTCTGTACATAAATTAGGAATATGACCTCCAGAGCCAAAGACAACAATCAGTGCAAATAGAACGTCTGAAGTCCTATACTTTGTCCTGTTTGTTCTTACAGCTGAAGGTAATATGAGTTACAGGGAGATACAGTAATGTGATCAGGGGTGAAGCATTAGTAGAACGCCCCCTCCAGTTACATTGGACTCAGGATACAATATTTTCAACTTACAATGGCTGTTCCTGGAACATTGTATGTTGAAGATACAATGTCCCAGACACTGATCCAGCCAATTATCAGGAATTTTACTTGTAAAAACCCCCGTGTCAGTGCTTGCATGCGAGTTGGGAAAACTAGTAGCGCCCTCTACAGTACAATGTGGTACTACATGTCTTTTTCTGCTCTTACATGTATCTGAGGTGCAGCAGTGATTTGGGGGCTATAACGCCTCTCACAGTAAAAAGCGATACTACAGTCTGTACGCTCTTAATTATTGTGGGTGCAGGCAGTGTTGCTGGGCTATATCACCTCTTACAGTCAGGGATACTACATTCCCGTACTGTCTTACCTGTATTAGTGAGCTGCATCTTTATTGGTGGTTTTAGCGCCCCTCTACAGTACGTGTGGGACTACATGTCCTGTATGCTCTTTCATGTTTTTGTGAGGGGGATGCATATTGGGGTCATAGCCCCTTACAGTACAGTGCGGTACTACATTCCGTTTCTGCTCTAAATGTTTGTGGGTGCTCAAAGGGTTGGTCTATAGCACCCCTACAGAAAGTGCAGTACTACATGTCCCCCGTATTTCTCTTACATGTATTAGTGAGGTGCTGCAGTGATTGGCTATAGCGCCCCTTACAGTAAAATGGGATACTAAGCCTGTACTGCTTTACTGTATTATGGGGGGCACGCAGTGATTGGGGTCTACAGGCCTCTCTACAATGCGTTTGGGATACATGTCTTGTATCTCTTTTCAGTATTAAAGGGTGCAGCAGTGATTGGGTTTATAGCGCCTCTCTACATACAGTGCGATACAAATACCTGTACTGCTCTTACATTATTAGAGGTGCATGAGTGATTGGCAGTCTATAGCGCCTCTCCCAGTACAGTGCAGTACTACATGTCCTTACTGCTCTTAATGTTTTTGTGAGGTGCATGCAGGATTGGCGGGCATCGCCTCTCTACAGTACAGTGTGGTATAAATGTCCTGTACGCTCTTACATGTTTAGTGAGGGGCATGCAGTGATTGGCGGTCTAACCCCCCTTTCAGTACAGTGCGGTACTACAGTCCTGTACTGTCTTACATGATTAGTGGGTCATGCGTGATTGGTGGTCTATAACGCCTTCTACAGTACAGTGGGGTACTAATTTCCCCGTACTGCTCTTAATGTATAATGAGGTGCATGCAGTGATTTGGCTCTTAGCGCCCCTACAGTACAGTGCGGTACTACATGTCCCCGTACGCTCTTACAGATTGGCAGTACATCAGTGATTGGCGGCTTTAGCGCCTCTCTACAGTAATACATACTAATTTTCCGTAAGTTTAAAAAATTTGGAGGTGCATGCAGTGATTGCCATCTATACGCTTCTCTCCCGTAAAGTGCGGAAAAACCCTTCCCGTACTGCTCTTACTGTTTAAGCAGTACATGCAGTGATGGCGGTCTTTTTGGGCCCTCTACAGTGCAGTGCAGTAATACATGTTTTTTACTGCTTTACATTATTAGTTCAGTATATGCGTGATTGGGGCTATAGGGGTCACTAAGTCAGTGTGGTACTCATGTCCTTTTATGGTTTACATGTATTAGTGGGTGCTCAGGATTGGGTCTATACGCCTCTCTAATACAGTGCGGTACTACATTCCTGTATGCTCTTACATTTATTGTGAGGTCTGCGTGATTGGGGGTCTAAGCACCTCTTACTACAGTGCGGGGACTACATGTCCTGATGTTTTTACATGTATTAGTGAGGTGCATGCAGTTTGGGGCTATAGCCCTCTCACAGTACAGTGTGGTTTAAAGCCTGTCTGCTCTTAATGTATTAGTGGGTGCTGCAGTGATTTGGCGGTCCCATAGCCCTCTCTACAGTACAGTACTACATGTCCTTATGCTCTTACATATATTAGTGAGGGATGCAATGATTGGTGGCTATAGCACCCTACATACAGTCGGTACTCAGTCCTGTCGCTCTTACATGTTTAGTGAGGGGCAGCAGGGTTGGTGTTATAGCACCTCTACAGTACAGTGCGGTACTACATTCCTGTGTCCTTAAAATGATTAGTGAGGTGTGCGTGATTGGCGGGGCTGAGCCTCTCTACAGACATGCGTACTACAGCCTTTTTCTGCCTTACAGTATTAGTGAGGTGCATGAGGATTGGGGGTCTATAGCGCCTCTCTACATACAGTACCATGTCCTGTACGCTCTTACATATATTAGTGAGGTGCATGCAGTGATTGGTGGGCTATAGCACCTCTACGTACAGGCGGGACTACACATCCTGCACTGCTCTTAATGATTAGTGAGGTGCGCTTTTATTGGGGTCTATAGCGCCCCTCTACAGTCAGGGGGTACTCAGTCCTGTAGCTCTTACATGTATTAGTGAGGGGAAGCAGTGATTTGGGGGGTCTATAGCACCTCTTTTTTACAGTGTGGTATACATGTCCTGAACTGATCTTATATGTATTAGTGAGCTGCATGCAGTGATTGGTGGGGCTATAAACCCTCTTACAGTACAGTGTGGACTAAATGCCTGTGCTCTCTTACATGTATTGTGAGGTGCAGCAGTGATTGGGTCCCAAGCGCCCCCTACATCATGAGGTACTTACATGTCTGTACTGCTCTTTCTGTATAGTGAGATGCATGCATGATTTGGGTTTCCTATAGCGCCTCCCCACAGTACAGTGGGGTATACATGCCCGTACGCTCTTACAGTTTTAGTAATGTGCATGCGTGATTGGGGGTCTACAGCGCCTTCACAATACATGGGGTACTACAGCCCCTGACTGCTCTTTACATGCTTTATGAGGTGCTGCTTTTGCCACTATAGCGCTCCTCCAGTACAGGGCGTCCAGAGTCTGAAGATCCCTTCTTATCCAAAAACCCCCACCGAGGGGGCTTAAATTTTGCCGAGAAACCCCTTCACCCCGCCCAAAGCAACTCCCCATGGGGATACCCAGAATGCAGAAGAGAAGGAGCAAGCTGGAGACAAAGTCAGAAAGGTAGGAGGAGGTCTTTCTATGTTACTCACCCAAACGTTGGAGATTTATGTTTGGTGAGACAGAAGGAGAGTACAATCACCTTTGCTGTATTATGTGACCCCCATAATGGGGAGGGGTGGGGGCTTCTGCATGTGAACTGGAGTCTATTCTCCCAAACCAAAAATAACTGTTTGCACATAAAAAAAAAAAACCTCATCCCATAGTATTTGTTTTTTCTCTATATCTGGGGTTAACAAAGTGAAGGACCAGATTAGGGTCTTTTTACACGGCTGGATTAATAAAAGATACCAACTAGAATCCAAAACCAAAGTTAGTTACTGCTTTTTAATTTAAAAAAAAAATTTTAAATTTTTAAGGTTAAAATAAGGGGGAAGGAATTTGGGAATGGCGACCCTTGACCAAAAGATCGCCTTTCTCATCACCCGTAATGTCTGACCTTGCTGTACGTAGAGATCACTTCTCGAGTCTCTTTGTTTCTCCCAAGCAGGATTTACGAAATAGAAACAAGTGTAGATAACACAGGATCCACCATTCACAATAGGTGATAGACACAACTCTCATTTCCCCCTCCAGAACAATGCTTCCCAGGGCAGAGCATGCCCACAACCCCGTGCCCAAAAAGCAAAAGAAAAGGACACAAAAACCCCTTTCTCTTACTGCCATCCACAGCCACAAGACTCTCCCATAGGCGATGGTCAAAGCTCACTTATCCCCCCCCCCCCTGTCCGTTTTTTTCCCCGGTAAATGAGCATCCCCAACATCTCCCAAAGAAGTCAATAAGTGATGGACACATATAATCCTTGTCTCTTACCTGCACACTGACTTATGCACAGACCCAAAAAGGTGCCCCAAGACTGCCCCAAATTTAAAGGTGAGGTCAAAGCTCACTTATTCCCCCTTCCTGTCCATTGTCTTCCCATATCAAAGAGCATGCCCACAACACTCTCCCTCAAAAGTCAATAGATGAGCTCACCCTCTACTTTTCTCTGCACACTGACTTCTGCCCACAACACTTTCCCACAGAAGTCAATAGGTGATAGACATATCTAAACCCTCTACTCTTACCTGAACACCGACTCTGCAGGGCACACAAAGCATGCCCACTACACTCTCCTATAAAAGTCAGTAGATGATAGACACAGCTGACCCTCGACTCTTCTCTGCACATTGACTTCTGCACAGGTCACAGAGCATGCCCACAGCACACTCTGCCATATTATTCATTAGGAGATAGACACAGTTCAACCACAGTTCTTCCCTACACATTGACTTCAGCACAGGTCACAGAGCATGCCCACAGCACACTCTGCCATATAATTCATTAGGAGATAGACACAGCCAGACTGGGGTGCCTAGGGCCCACCAGAGGAATTTGTTTTAGGGGCCCACTTTGCCTCACTGTCTCCACTACTTGTACAGTGTCCCACCCCCGTCACCTGGTCCGCTTCAACTTAACAGACCGATGTGATAAAAACACACACTAATCTTAAACAAGATGGGGCCTGGGGTTTCTGACAATGCCTAATTGAGCAAGAATCGGTGGTGAACATAAGGGGCTAAAGAAGACTCCCCCCACCCCCAATGATAATTTCAGGTAAATAAAAATATTCAAAAACATAACAAAAGTACTGATAAAAACCACTAAAAAAGGTTTACAATTACCAAATAACATCCTACATAAAACCAAAACCAAGCTAAAATTACCAATAAATTCCACTAAGACCAAATACCGCCACATCATGACCACATATCACCACGACATAGTGACTGAATAATGCCACCACAATATGACCACATATCACCACTATATAGAGACTGAATAATACCACCACACCACGACAACATATCACCACCACATAGTGACTGAATGTTGGAATAATACTTATTACTGTGTGCAACAACCACTTCTGTATATATTGCATGTGTGAGCCTTTGTCTAGGGATATTGTCATTGTTGATAAAGTTAGGCTGTTTGAAAAAAAAAAACTGTGAGAGGAAGAGACAGTTTAGAGCAGGGGTGGGCAATTAATTTTCCCATCGGGCCGCATGAAAAAGTGCGATGCTTTTGGAAGGCCGGACTAATAAAAACATAGGGTGAACGGGGGAAAAATCGTTTTTGGGTGATTTTTTTTTGGGGAAACTTACTGGGGGATGTATCTATATATCTGCCTTACTCATGGTACACAGTAAGGCGGGTATATACAGCCTCCTCATAAGGTAGGTATGTAAAATTATGTCCCCTCAGTCTGGCAGTAAAATACAGCTCCCCTCATTCAGTCAGGTATATAGATATTAGGAACCCGCAGGCAGGTATATAAATAGATACACTCCCCACAGGCAGGTAATAGATAGATACAGCCCCCACAGGCAGGTATTTAGATACCGCACAACACAGGCTGGTATATAGATATGTCAGCTCCCTCAGGCAGGAATATAGATAGGTACAGCTCCCCACAGGCAGGAAATAGAAAAGGTACAGCTCCCCTCAGCCGGGAAATAAATAGGTACAGCTCCCCTCAAGCAGGTATATAGATAGATATAGCTCCCCTCAAGCAGATATATAGATAGATATAGCACCCCTCAGGCAGGTATATTTAAAGGAGTTGTCTCCCCACAGGGTTTCAAAGAATGCATGAAAGAAATTCTCTGTCACTTCCTGGTTCAGACTAATTTGCATAAGCTCCGTGCTTGTACAGCATAAACTCTGTGCTTTCAGATGCTAATTAGATTAGATTAGCTTCTCAAACTACTCCGAGGACTTCTTATCTGATCCCCAAAACAAAAGCCCTAATTACAGAGCTGTTTACTTGAGAAAAACAAGCTTTTTACTGTCTGGCAGCACGGGACACTGACTGACAACTGAAAAACCTGTGTGATGACTCACTCTCTGTTATCTCATTGAACAAACAGCCCGGGGAGATTTGTTTACGGGTGGGTTACTGAGGGAACTGAAATGCCAAGGGTAATAAATTCACTTGTATCTCTTTAGGGAAAACAGAGGGAAAAATGCAATAAATTTGGAAAATGTCTTTTTTTTGTGTTCCCTACAATTTGAAAGCTATTCTTTGTAGTGAGACAACCCCTTTAAGGCTCCAAACAGGCAGGTATATAGCTATTTAGGGCTCCCATACAGGCAGGGAAAATAGTTAAAGCTCCACACAGGCAGGTATATAGCTAGTTCGGGCTCCATACAGGGGGAGGTATATAGCAGTTAGTCTTCCCACAAGCAGGGAGGGCTTCCCACAGGCAGTTATAGACAGGGCTTTCCCCCAGGCAGGTATAATAGAAAGGGCTATCCACAGGCAGGTATATAGACAGGCTACCACAGGCAAGTATATAGACAGGCTTTCCACAGGCAAGTATATAGACAGGGCTTTTCCACAGCAGGTATATAAAACAGGGCTATCCACAGGCAAGTAATAAGACAGGGCTATCCACAGGCAGGGATAAAAGACAGGCTATCCACAGGCAAGTATATAGACAGGGCTAAACCACAGGCAGGTATATAGACAGGCTATCCACAGGGAAGTATATAGACGGGCTATCCACAGGGAGGTATAAAAGACAGGGCAAACCACAGGCAAGTATATAACAGGGCTTTCCACAGGCAGGTATATAGACAGGGCATCCACAGGCAAGTATAAGACAGGGGTAACCACAGGCAGGTATATAGATAGGGCTATCCACAGGCAGGCATAAGACAGGGCTTATCCACAGGCAAGTATATAGACAGGGCTTCCCACCGCAGGTATATAGATAAAGGGGGTTCCCACAGGCAGGTATATAGCGCTTCCCACAAGCAGGTATATAGATAGGGCTTCCCACAATCAGGGAAAATAGAAGGGCTTCCCACAATCAGGTATATAGATATGGCTT
This sequence comes from Phyllomedusa bahiana, assembly GCA_025379985.1. Classification (NCBI taxonomy): domain Eukaryota; kingdom Metazoa; phylum Chordata; class Amphibia; order Anura; family Hylidae; genus Phyllomedusa; species Phyllomedusa bahiana. Next base: position 19,694 of record JAODAL010008531.1, read on the forward strand.
CCCACAGGCAGGTATATAGCTGCTACACACAGGCAGGTAAATAGACAGGGCTTTCCACAGGCAGGCATATAGATAGGGCTTTCCACAGGCAGGCATATAGATAGGGCTTCCCCCAGGCAGGTATATAGATAGGGCTTCCCACAGGCAGGTATATAAGGGCTTTCCACAGGCAGGCATATAGATAGGCTTTCCACAGGCAGCATAAAGATAGGGCTTTCCCCCAGGCAGGTATATAGATAGGGCTTCCAACAGGCAGGCATATAGATAGGGGTCCCACAGGCAGGCATATAGATAGGGCTTTCCACAGGCAGGTATATAGATAGGGCTTCCCACAGGCAGGCATATAGATAGGGCTTTCCACAGGCAGGTATATAAAATAGGGCTTTCCACAGCAGGCTATAGATAGGGCTTTTCCACAGGGAGGCATATAGATAAAGGGGTTCCCACAGGCAGGCATAGAGATAGGGCTTTCCACAGGCAGGGATAAAGAGAGGGAATTCCACAGGCAGGGATAAAGAGCGGGATAACCACAGGCAGGGATATAGATAGGGCTTTCCACAGGCAGGTATATAGATAGGGCTTCCCACAGGCAGGGATATAGAGAGGGCTTTCCACAGCAGGTATATAGATAGGCTTCCCACAGGCAGATATATAGTTTTATGACCAAAATAACAAACACTGATACTCACCCTGGCTTACCTGCTTCCCGGCCGAGCGCGCTCGTCTTCTATCCGAGGAGCGTCCCGGATGGGGGCGTGATGACGTCCCTGCCGCCAATGCGCCGGGACGCTCCTCCTCAGCTCCTGGCCCGCACAAGTTATTACTCTGTGTGCGCCCAGGAGAGGCAGCGGCGCGGGGAGCGGAGTTCATCGCGTCGCTGCCTAATTTCACCAGTAATAGGGAGCCTGACGGCCCACCCGGGGGCCTCTCAGCAATACCCGGCCGCGGCGGGCCCCTCAGCGCTACTACTAGCGACCTGGGGATGGTAAACCCCCGGGGCCCCATTCCGACAGCTTTAGGGGCCCGGGTGCGGTCTGGGGGCCGTACTATGCCCACGTCTGGTTTAGAGCTTACTGCAGATGGACTTATATGTGCAGACATGTTCTCCTGTGTGCTGAGAAGTTATACTTGTTCTGTTAATGAATAAAGTTTATTTTGCTGTTCAACTACTGGAGAATGATCTGGATAATCTGCTGCTAACAGGTTCTGGGCCCAGTATCCAAGTATTCCAGTACAACAGTAAAGTGTGAACAGTAAGAAGATAAGATGGCTGCTAACAGCAATCCTGTGAAATTCTCAGTGCCAAGCCTGACAAACCAGAACTACCAATCCTGGAAATTCAAGGTGAAGATGCTTCTAATAAGAGAAGGTATGTGGAAATATACACATGAGCCCAAGCCTGATCCTCCATCAGAGGAATGGATAGAGAAGGATCAGAAAGCACAGAGCACTATCTCCCTCACTATAGATGATGACCAGATTGTACACATATGCAAATGTAACACTGCAAAGGACATGTGGGAAGAGCTGCAGAAAGTGCATGAAAGAACAAATCTCAGCAATAAGCTTTATCTAATGAGGAAATTGTATCAGTCTGAGTTAAGTAAGGGCCAGAATATGCAGGACTACATCAGAGACACCCTAGAAATAGTGGAGCGTCTGCGCGGAATAGGCGAAAACATAAAAGACTTCCATGTTGCTGCACTGTTACTCAGCGGTCTCCCAGAAAGCTATGACACACTGGTCACCGCACTAGATGCACGGCCTGATGATGAGCTCACATTAGAGTATGTGAAAGGCAAGCTTGCGGATGAATACAAGAGAAAAACAGAGAGTACAAGCAGCAGTGATGAGTCCACCACAGAATCTGCATTAAAGACTCAGGATCATACAACACATAAGAGTCATATAAAGGAAACACGTGAATCACAGGCGTAACTACAGGGTAGCAAACGTAGCAGCTGCTCCGGGGCCTGTGCTCTTAGGGGGCCCGGGGCAGCTTCTAACACGTCTGCTAACCTGGTAGTCGCCGGCTGTGAACATAACAGAGCTGCCTCTGATCACCCTGTGGCCCGAGGGTTCAAAGGCAGGACTGCTTGCAGGGTGGAGGAGAGGAGCCGTAACTACAGTTTCTCGACCACAGCAGGGCCCCCACTCCCTGGAGGCCCGGCCGGCAACAAACAGAAACCTCCTGCCGGGCCCCCAGGGTCATAACATAAGAAACAGAACGATAAGGCCCCGTACACACGCTTATTTGCCGACGGATTGGCGCCGTATTCCGCGCCGGATTGCGCTTCAATACGGCGCCAATCCGTCGGAGTCATTACGGTAATCCACTGCTCTCATAGAGAACAGTGGAATCCGTCGCTCCTCCCCGCTCGGCAAATCCGCCGCGGGGGGAGAAAGTGACATGCACATTATTTACGGCGCGGATGCCCGTAAAACAGTGCATTGTCTAGGGGGCCGGGAGCGGCCCCCCCCGCCGCGCTCCGGCCCCGCCCCCGTCCCGCCCCTTATTCACGGCGGATTTGTGCCTCAATACGGCGCACAAATCCGTCGGCAATAAGCCTTTGTGAACGGGGCCAAATCTGGCACAGCTCCACAGATCTGCTCCCTCAGCAGCCCCCACCTCCCCTCCGTGCTCACACTGCCTTCAGCTGCTGCGTGCAGGGTCGGGAGGAGGAGCGTCTGCACTGCCGGCTGGGAGCAGCTTCTCCTTCACTAGTGCATCTTCCTGAGACCGCTGGACTCCCTGAGGGCTGCAAACAGGTTTAAGGGGTGTGTATGGGGATTGTAATGCATTGATGTGTGTAATGTGTGTATGAATATATATCTGGGTGTGTATGTATATATGTGTGTCTTGGTGACTGTGATGTGTATGTATTTGGTACATAAGTGACCAGTACTTAGTGCAGGGTGAAGAAGTGCGCATGTGTGTGTGACGTGCGCAACATGTGTCTGGCGTGTGTGTGACGTGCGCAACATGCCTGGCGTGTGTGTGACGTGCGCGGGATGGGTCTGGCGTGTGTGGGACGTGCGTGGGATGGGTCCGGCGTGTGTGGGAAGTGCACGGGATGGGTCTGGCGTGTGTGGGACGTGTGTGGGATGGGTCTGGCGTGTGTGGGAAAGTGCGTGGGTAGGGTCTGGCGTGTGTGGGACGTGCGCGGGATGGGCTGGCTGTGTTGGGACGTGCGTGGGGTGGGTTCTGGCGTGTATGGGACGTGCGTGGGATGGGGCCTGGGGGTGTGTGGGACGTGCGCGGGATGGGTCTGGCGTGTGTGGGACGTGCGCGGGATGGGTCTGGCGTGTGTGGGACGTGCCGGGATGGGTCGGCGTTTTGTGTGACGCGCGCGGGAGGGCCTGGCGTGTGTGTGACGTGCGCGGGATGGTCTGGCGTGTGTGGGATGTGCGCGGGATGGGTCTGGCGTGTGTGGGACGTGCGCGGGATGGGTCTGGCGTGTTGGGACGTGCGCGGGATGGGTCGGCGTGTGTGCGACTGTGCGCGGGATGGGTCTGGGGTGTTTGGACGTGCGCGGGATGGGTCTGGCGTGTGGGGGACGTGCGCGGGATGGGTCTGGCGTGCGTGGGACGTGCACGGGATGGGTCTGCCGTGTGTGTGATGTGCACGGGATGGGTCTGGTGTGTGTAGGACGTGCACGGGATGGGTCTGGCGTGTGTAGGACGTGCACGGGATGGGTCTGGCGTGTGTGGGACCAGTGAGGTGAGGGGGGGTCCATTGAAAAGTTTGCTATGGGGCCCTGCCATTTCTAGTTACGCCCCTGACGTGAATGCTTTGTATTCAAGAAACCTGGTCACTTAAAGGCAAATTGCAGAGTCTGGAAAGCAAAAATGAATCAGCTTAAAGAAAAAGGGAACAATCAGAAAGCCAAAAGTGCTATTAATGAAGAAAAGGACACTGTGTGTGCTGAATCAGCATTTAATTACATGTACAGGCAGATCAGCAGACATGTATGGTGCATAGACTCCGGTGCCACAAGCCACATGACAAATAACAGAAGTTTATTTTCTATCCTGGACCAAAGCAGATCAGAAAAAGTCATCTTAGCCAATGGTCAGTATACACTCACCGGCCACTTTATTAGGTAAACCATGCTAGTAACGGGTTGGACCCCCTGGATTGAGATCTGGTGACTGTGGAGGCCATTTGAGTACAGTGAACTCATTGTCATGTTCAAGAAACCAGTCTGAGATGATTCCAGCTTTATGACATGGCGCATTATCCTGCTGAAAGTAGCCATCAGATGTTGGGTACATTGTGGTCATAAAGGGAGGGACATGGCAGCAAAAATACTCGGGTAGGCTGTGGCGTTGCAACGATGCCAATTGGTACCAAGGGCCCAAAGAGTGCCAAGAAAATATCCCCACACCATGAAAACCCACCACCACCAGCCTGAACCGTTGATACAAGGCAGGATGGATCCATGCTTTCATGTTGTTGACGCCAAATTCTGACCCTACCATCCGAATGTCGCAGCAGAAATCGAGACTATCAGACCAGGCAACGTTATTTCCAATCTTTTGCTGTCCAATTTCGATGAGCTTGGGCAAAAATTTGGAGCCTCAGTTTCCTGTTCTTAGCTGAAAGGGGTGGCAAACCCGGGGTGGTCTTCTGCTGCTGTAGCCCATCTGCCTCAAAGTTTCCCTACTGTGCGTCAGAGATGCTCCTTCTGCTACCTTGGGTTTGAACGGGTGGCTATTTGAGTCACTGTTGCCTTTCTATCAGCTCGAACCAGTCTGCCCATTCTCCTTTGAAACCCCTGGCATCAACAAGGCATTTCCGCCCACAGGACTGCCGCTCACTGGATGTTTTTTTTTTTTTTCGGACCATTCTCTGTAAACCCTAGAGATGGTTGTGCGTGAAAATCCCCCGGAGATCAGCAGTTTCTGAAATACTCAGACCAGCCCTTCTGGCACCAACAACCATGCCACGTTCAAAGGCACTCAAATCACCTTTCTTCCCCCATACTGATGCTCGGTTTGAACTGCAGGAGATTGTCTTGACCATGTCTACATGCCTAAATGCACTGAGTTGCCCCCCATGTGATTGGCTGATTAGAAATTAAGTGTTAACGAGCAGTTGGACAGGTGTACCTAATAAAGTGGCCGGTGAGTGTATAACTGCAGAAGGAATAGGAGATGGCTACCTTCACTGCCAAGTCTCTCCAACAGAAAGCAGAAAGATCCAAGTAAAAGGGTGTGCTCTAATGTTCCAAGTCTTGAAAGCAACTTGTTAAACAGTGAAGAAACCACAAGACAGGGGGAATGTAGTTACTTTTATGGATGACAGCTGCATCATAACAAAAGAGGGTCATACTCTTGCAAAAGGAACTAAACAAAGATGGATTGTACCATTACAATATCAGGAGGCTGTTTATACTGTCAAATAAAAAATATGAGAATTGCATCCATCGTGTGGCATCGGCGTCTTGGGCATAGGGACCCAGAAGCAATAAGAAAGCTAGTTCAGGAAGAGCTTGCTAACGGCGTTACAATTGACCAATGCAGTCAGAAGATGAAGTGTACTAGCTGCCTTAAAGGTAAAATGAGGGGCGTGGCCTGGCACCGCTTAAGATGGCCGCATAGTTAGCTCTCTCCTTAGACCTGGAGTTCGTTTAGGGGGGCTAAATTAGCGTTATTCCCGGTTCCTGGAGCTGAAACCGACAACTGAGACAGGAGAACACGGTGGCTACACCTGGGAGCAATCTGGAGACACTCGCATGGTCCCGGAGGCTCTATTCCCCTCGAGAGACCCTGTGCAGCTTCCGAGGCTGAGCGGCTCCTGCAAGAGCGCACTGAGCGTTGTACCGCGCACCGGACCTGAGACAGGCTGCTCTGGGTATCGGAACGTCAAAGGCATTTCACCCGCGCCTACCCGTACTCACCGGCAGTCCCGACCGTAGTGCAGAACACCGAGTGGAGGAGCGGCAGGACAAGCCGGAGCGCTGCACGCTAGAACCCGGCAGGTAGGAGTGAGGTGGGAGCCGGCGGAGCACTGCTTATGGCCGCACAACAAGAAACGACTCTGCGCCGTCGCCACTAAGCTATGGCTACCTGTGCTGAGGGACACCCTTATATTACCCCTGCGGGTAAAAGGAGCACAAGGCATTAAGGCAGTACAGCATACGTCCCACTGGCGGGCACAGAGCAGATAACCGCTTCACTACATGTCTGGAGCCTATGGAAGATTACAGACCCAGTAAACCTTTATCTGCATTTTAATATCTGCCTTCCTGTTATTTCTACATCCCTGTTCTGTGGGATATGAAGCATCATTAAGAAGACTTAACTTAGATTTTGTGGCTGGACAGAAAGCCCGTGAAATTTCCCGCCACTGCGATCCCCAGACGCCATTTCCCTCATCTCCTTCACTGCCCTAGACAACTGCAGAAGCTAACTATTATCCACCACAGGAGGGCAGCAGTGACACACTCTATTCCAATCAACTGAACTTGCTGCAAATTGAATGACTGAGTGCTCAAGCTACATTATTCAGAGGACCTTTTTCACATCTAGGGTTTAGAAGTAATCCTTGATATAGCTTAACCCTTCACATTGCACTGGCTAAACATAGAAAATCCGCTGACCGCAGCCAACGACAGCCCAATTGCACTCTAGTAGGGAAGAACTCAATTAAACACTATTTAAGGGGTTTCCCTGTTCATAGCATAAAGCTATCATCCTTATCAGACGCTACGTCCGGCGAGCTTAACCTCTCACAAACCTCAGAGGATTCTATCACCATGCCTCCAAAAACCCCGGCACTGTCAAAAAATCCATCTCACAGTCAGGTCTGAGATCTCAGGATTGGTCTGACCCAATAGAGACTACTCTAGACATGAACCCAAATTCACAACCAAAAAGCGCACATAGATCTGATTGGCGCTCATCATCCGAATCTCTTGCGGATCCTGCAGATTCAGACATAGGCCCAATACCTCAATCTCAAGAATGGAAGAAATATCTCAACCGCTTTCCTACAAGAAGCGACTTTAGGTCTCTAATCGCAGAAGTCAAAGACGCTTGTAAAAAAGAAATATCTGCGGTACGCTCTGACTTAAAGGCTATCGCGACCAGAGTGGAGGAGTTGGAGGGAGCACACGACGAAACAAGATCATACATATCTGACCTCCAGTCCCAGATGTCCGCCCAAGCCCAAACGATTAGGGCCCTTCTAACCCCTGGAAGATCTGACAACCGTGGAGCCGCAAAATATTAATCAAGGAAAGCAGAGTCCAAGGGTCAAGAAAACGTACCGTGATCCAACCCCAACCTCTTTTAATAAAATCCTTGGAAACCGCCAACACACCCATCAAATTTACCGGCTATAACCCCTAAAACCAAAGTCTGGAGCTGGTGCTCCTAGAGACATAATTTGTTGCTTACACGACCACGAATTAAAAGAACGAATTTTGAAAAAAGCAAGAGACAAAAAAATTAAAGGGGTTTTTCTGCTACCAATGAGGGGGTTTTTAAAATTTAAAAGATTTTTTAAAAAAACAAGCACTTTTGCAATATAGTTCATTACAAATGTCCTTATTTGACTAGCCCGTTATATATTTACAAACTTCTAAAGTTCAATAGAGCCGACTTGTTGATCCTTATTTTAGGGCTTTCGGGTCTGTATAAACCATCCCCTTTTGAAACGGGTTGAGCAAGAGCCCCCCACCCCAAAAAAAGCTTCTTGTGTAGGGGGGGGATGAGGACTCTGGCTTCTTTTCCCATGCGCCGGGTTTAAACCCCCTGGGTCCCTCTTCCCTGCTCTCTAAAATAGATGAACAGCAGTGACCCTTGTGTGTTCTATAATCATGAGTTTTTTTGGGGCTGTAACTATAATAATACTATAATTCGGGAGGCTTGGAACAGTTCATGCTGTGTAACATGACACATGTAAAATTCCGCTTCCCCGCCTCTTTCTGACGGGGTGTTTGTTGCTGGGATGTGGGGGGATATGTAAACAAGCAGAGGGATAGAAAACTTCATCCCCTCTTTCTGCTATTTGCAACATAGACCTCTCCCCCTCTAGATCAGCCCTAAAAAGCTCTAGACAGGCCATACTGGGGGAACCTGGCAGCAACCCCCGCAAACCCCCCGCTTATAAATTATGGGGAGGCTGCCTGTGTGCTGAGGGGGGGGGGGAAGGGGAGGGGAAAGGCAGCAAGCACACGCCCCTCAATTCAACTCCCACCCCAACAAAGGCGAAAGCTGTTAAAGAGACAACTCCTTTTTTATGAAGGGTTTAGAAAACCAACTCTTTCCTGATTTGTCGGGTGACGCTGTATAAGAACGATGCTTAAACCCTTACTTTTCAAACTTAAAAAACTAATATTCTCTACAAATGGGGATTCCCCTTCAGCAAATTGCGACAAAAGAAGGCAAATCTTCCAACTAAATCCCCAAAAAAAATTGGACAATTTGCCCCCACCCCCTTCAAATCCCCACCCCGCATCCCGATTGGGAAATTTGGAAATTCCATCCAGCCCCCCCCCCACCAAAAATGGCAAACCCAAAGCAAACAAAAGGGCACGACGATCGACACCGAGATCTGGGGGCTCTTCACCGTGATATGGTTCTCCTACAAAGACTTTATATCTAACACTTACTACTTCTCTTTACAGGTTCTCTCCTAATACCTGTATTATGTAATATCTGAGGTTCCTACCGCTCCTCCCCGAAGCCGGGAAGACGATCAAAAAATAATTTTTTCTTTCAAAGTAAAGCCCCCCCATGCAAACCAGGCTGCCCATCATAGAGCAGATCCTCCCCATAAAAAAAACTCTTTAAACCCCTGGGTTTTCCCCCCCCCCCTTCCCCCCTTTCTAAACCTTTCCCTCCCTTTTCACAATCTATCTTGGGTCGGAGTCCGGGCCCTCCTGCTTGAAAGGGGGGGGGAGGGGGGTTTTTTTTCTCCCCCCCCTTTTCTCCCCCCTTTAAAATTTTTTGCTTTTCCCCCGTACTGATGAGGGATTTTTTGTGTATCAACCCGCTATCCCTTCCTTAAAGGGCTTTTCCTTTTTGGGTCCCCTTTTTTTTGGTTTTTTTCCTTTTTTGTTTTTTAAAAGGGACCTTATGGTGGCGGCCCGGATTGTCTTTACCCTTTTCAAATAAAAACTAGCTTTTTTTGGGGTTTTTTCGCCATTCCTCTACCCCAAGTTTATTATCCTTGGTTTAAAAGTACATCAGTTTGTTCCCATTGCACTTGCAATGTTAAACATGTAAAGTCTATGCTTAAGATTTGTTTTTTGTTGTCTAGTCTACCCTCATCCTATTGTGTCAAAACCCCTGAATTCGTGAAAAAATGGTATACAAGCGTCACAGAGCACCAAATCACTATGTTGTTAGGTATTGTCATAAATCAACATGGCTAAATTCATCTCTATTAACGCCAGGGGCCTCAACTCTGTATTTAAGAGCCGTTTGCTGTTAACTGAGCTGAAGACCTCCAAGGCTGACATAGCATTCATTCAAGAAACCCACTTCAACAAAGAGGAAGTTTTGCCTTTACAAAAGGAATCTATCCACACTGTTATGTATCCTCTATGGATAGAAAAAAAGCGGGAGTGGCGGTTTTGCTGTCTCATACTTGCCCATATCAGGTAATGCATTCAGTAATTGATCCACAGGGAAGGTACATCATTCTGCAGGGCACTTACCTAGGAACTCCGCTCACCCTCTGTAATCTATACGCCCCTAACCAAGCACAGGTAAGTTTTTTAAATAAGGTTTTCCAGAAACTTCAACGAATTTTTTTGCCTTCTATGTTGTAATCGGGGTGCGAATTTAACATGGCTTTTTCAGAGTCAGCCCGATAGTTACGCATGGGTGGCCGTGATGAGAGATAGCTCATCAGAAATGCTTTCTAATAATGCTTTTCGTAGAGTTATTCGGAAATATGGGGCTTTAAGAATTAAAGAGGATAGCCCACGCCCATAGACAGAACAAATACATAATTACCTCCTCTTCATCACGTTCCCATTTCGCGTATTGATTATATTTCGTAACATATTGCCGCTGAGGCGGATGGCTGATGTCAGACATCGGTCAGATAACATGTTCGACCATGCTCCAATAACCTCTTCTATTAAAAATGACAATGACCCGACACGCCAATGTCATTGCAGCCCTCAATTGAGAGGTTTATTAAATTCTCTCCATATGCGAGAGGAATTAGGCCCAACATATTTCAAATTAACCTTTGAGTTAATCGAGGGAGTCGTCACGTCTCCTACCAAATCCTATAGGGAAGCACATAAGACGGTCATTAGGGGTTGGTGCAATCGCACGTTGGAAGTAGGCACAAGAAATACGCCAACACTTAGAAGAGATATGCTTAAAAATCCAACTAGGGAGCTTTATAGTGCCAGAACTTGGGTTGAAAACACCCCATCTAGATTTATGTTCCACCTGCAAAATAGTGGACAATATCTCTTCCCGGTTGTGAAAATCCCTAGAGTAATGAGAGAACGAAAAAGCTCCTACTTTTTTCAACAAAGATATTTGATAAACGAAATAAATCGCACACAACTGCTTGCTAATCAACTGCGTGAGAGGCAGCAAGCCTGACTCCACAAGCTCTGGTAGATGCAGACGGAGTTATCACCTACGAGTCCTGACAAAATAGCAGGCATGTTTCACAAACTTTTTTCGACCATGTTATTGCTCTCCCCTACCCTCCTCCCCGTGATTTAGAAGCTAGGAATCATGTCTAAGAGTTGACTTTCCTCCTCTGTAACAACCCTTCGCTACCCCCAGAGGCAAATGGACCTCTCTTAACGCCCCAGTAAATCCCGCGTAAGAACTAGAACAAAGTCCTAAAATTACTAACCCATGCGGAAAACACGCTGGACCGGATGTGTTTTTACATACTATTCGAATATAAGAGCATTAACTCACAACTTTCCTCCCATATCAGACTGCTCGCTATAAAAACTCTATGTATGAATGGCATAAACAAAAGTCCCAACATTCTTTCCTACTACCTTACATCTCCATAATTATCCGAAAACCAGATAAGATACCCACTAGAAGTGATTAATTATAGACCAATCGCATTACCTAAATTCTGAAATTAAGAGATCTTCACTAAATTCAGGCCAATAGACTGGGCAGTATGGTTACCCCAGTTTACATCATAAAGACCAAGTCGGTTTTCATACGAAACCGCCCAGGGAGGAGATAAACAAGTGATGCTGAATCAACTGATAGATGCAATGAATAATCTTGATAAATCGGGCCTTACTACTAAGCCTTGATCTGAAAAGGACTTTGCCAGGCTTCAACTGGTCTTATAAGGTCAAAGTCCTTGAGTCAAACAATTTTGGTATTTCCGGCCTTTTCACTCTCGCTATTCGAGCACTTTACTCAGGTTCCATCCCCACTGCGTCCATCAAACTACCGGCAATAATAATGTCCCCCCGTTACTACATAATCCTAAATTGGAACACTCAGGGGATGCCCTTTAATCCCCCTTTCTGTTTGTCCTCTGCGTAGAACTGTTTGCATCCGCTTTTTCGCCTCCATCCAATATTAAGGGGAGGTCAATATTAGAGTGATAGAGAAATCGCAACTATCACTCATGCAGATGCTGTGCTGCTAACATTGACCTCAACCGTGCACACAATCCCTGCTGCCGAATTTACCATTCCTTGCTATCTAAATTTTTTACCTCCATGGTTCAGAATTAACTAACTACAAAAAAAACGGAGGCTCTTCCGCTCAATATCCCTCCAGGAGAATTGAACTTATTAAAGAGTAACTATCGCTACAATTGGAGGTCTACCTCCTTGAGATATTTAGGAGTAAATTTGACAACTTCCTACTTTTCCCTATATAATAATAATTTTCCAAAAGTGTATCAGGAAATACGAGGACTATTGCAGAGATGGCAGGCCTTACCACTTTCTTTACTGGGAAAAATCTCAGCGATCAAAATTACTGTGTTGCCCAAACTACTGTACCTATTTGAGGCGTTTCCAGTTCCCATTCCCCTCACTCACTTAAAGGACATGCAGTCGTCGATCCTAAAGTTTATTTGGGGATCGCGAAGGCATAGAATAGGGAGGGATGTGATGCTGGCAGGGAGGGGAGACGGCGGATTGGCAGTTCCAGACATCAAAAAGTACTACTGGGCTGCACAACTTAGGCGGATCCCGGCCTGGTCAACACTTTATGCATACTCTAAATGGGCTGAAATAGAGAAGCTGTGGATGGCCCCAGTACATCCCAACTCACTGTTGTGGGCAACTTCACAGGCTCAGGTAAATGGCCCGCTGTTGGGACCTATTAGTTTGACGAAAGAGGTGTGGAACCGATGCGCGAAACGATTTGGGCTCTGCTCACCATCTTCTACCATGACTTCGTTCCTATTTAATCCTATGTTCCCGGCAGGTACGGAAGGCGTGGCCATGAGGCCATGGTATGATAAACAGCTTTTCAGATTGGCGGACATTGTAGATTATAAAACACTTCACATTATCCCATTTAAAACATTGCAGGACCGGTTTCAATTACCAGACAACAGCTACTACTTCTACTTGCAAATTGTACATTTCTCTAGATCAGTGATGGGAGGTGGTAGAGTTACCCGACCTACGAGATTTGAACTGACATGTAAACTTTATACTTCAACTAGAGGCTTGATCTCCCAAATTTACTCCTTACTATTGAACCCACTCCCTGAAGATCTCCCTAGACATCCTTATATGGGGAAGTGGGAGGGCTATTTGGGAAGACAACTCACGGGGGAAGAGTGGAGATTAATTTGGAAGAGAGCAGGTCAGACATCCCAATTAGAGATGGGCGAATTTCTCAAAAATTCGGTTCGGTCACTTCGCCGAATTTTCCGACAAAATTCCCGTTCGGTCCGAATTACTTCGGCACGAATCACTTAAAAAACAGCATTTCCAGGCTGCCCAGAGCCTGCAGGGTGCTTGTAGAACGTTGTGCCATGCTTAAATATAATGCAGAGGGAGCTTGGTTTGGTCTTCATTACAATTTGTTTTTTAGTATTACACGGACAGGACCTGTCCCGCCGCTCTTAGAAACGCTTCACTATAATATGCCCAGGGCACTTATGGGGGGCAAAACTGACCAAAAAACTGAGCAGGGAACGTAGGTCCTGATAAATCATGCAGCAAAGCTGGAAAAAAACAAACTGAGAGCTCAGGTGGCAACATTAGTGACAGAGTGTGGGAGGTGACGGCGTGCAGCCACACACAAGAGGTCAGACAGTGGCACAATGAATTCTGGAAAGTGGCAAAAACAGTAACCAGGCCGCAGAGTGGCACAAAGACACAGTGTCGGGGTCACGGTGGCATCAGCATAGGTCAGGCCAGTGGCACAATGAACAAATTCTGGAGCCAGGCAAAAAAGGAGTAGGCCAAAGAGAGGGGGCGGGGGGGGGGGGGGGGGGGGGGGGGGGGGGGGGGTGGGGGGGGGGGGGGGGGGGGGGGGGGGGGGGGGGGGGGGGGGGGGGGGGGGGGGGGGGGGGGGGGGGGGGGGGGGGGGGGGGGGGGGGGGGGGGGGGGGGGGGGGGGAGTGGTACAATGACACAGTGTGGAGGGCACGGCAGGAGCAACAGCAGCACATAAGGTCAACATTGGCACAATGACACAGTGTGAGGGCACGGCAGCAGCCAACATCAGCAGCATGAGGTCAGGCAGTGGCACACTGACAATGACTGGATGTGGCAAAAACAGCACTAGGCCACAGTGTGGAGGGCACGGAAGCAGCCACGGCAGCAGCATGAGGTCAGACAGTGGCACAATGACACATGTGGAGGGCACGACAAGGAGTCTACAGCAGCAGCATGAGGTCCAGAGAGTGGCACAATGACATCTGCAGGTGGCAAAATAGTATTAGGCCACAGAGCGGCACAAATGACTGAAGGCGGAGGTCACGGTCGGCAGCAGCATGAGGTCAGCAGTGGCACAATGAAGAGAGTGGAGGTGATGAAAGGAGCAACAGCATGAGGTCAGAGAGTGGCACAATGACATTCTGGAGGTGGCAAATCAGTCCCAGGCCGCAGAGTGGCACAATGACACAGTGTGGATGTCACGGCACAAGCAACAGCAGCAGCAGCATGAGCACCTAGAGTGGCACAATAGACAGAGTGTTGAGGTGGCTGGCAATACCAGATCCTGGTAAAGACGGTGGTAGCAGAATGGAGAAAACTATCAGCAGATGTGTGGCATCAGGCGGGTGGCGCATCAGAATAGTGGCTGAGGCAGGTATTTGAACCCCGACTGACGCCTAATGCATTGGTGTTGTGAATCCTGGCCGATCCCACGCCTGATTCATCTTGACAAAGTCAGTCGTCAACATTTCCCGTGGACAGCGGGTTCTCCTTGGGGTAACGATGGCCCCCGCGCACTGAAAACACTCGCTCTAGATGCCACACTACTGGCCTGGGCAGTACAGCTTCTCCACTGCAAACTCGGCACAGTTGCGGCCACACATCCAGTTTTGGCTGCCCAGTAGCTCAAGCGGATCTTCTAACTGGGGTGGCAAAGAAAGGGTGCTGTCCAAGTAGGAAACCACAATCCTGTTGGTTCAGGGAATTCTCCATGTCCCTGCTGCTGCTGCTGCTGCTGCTGCTGGTGACTGGCCATCCTCAATAGGCCGGAGTGAAGGAAGCTGCTCATTAGTGTGACTCCAGACTTAGGTTCTGCTGAGAGAGCTGGTACTGCTCCTTACCCCCCCACCTTCCTCCACAGCAGCCGCGTCAGTAGTACGTAGCGCTGAGAACCCCCCGGTCAGACCTGTCAGAGGAGGACGATGCAGCACATAGGCAAGCGCCAACTGATTACGGAGGATTTCCCAATATAGTATTTTGAGTTGTCCTTCCCTCTCAATAGCTGGGAAAAAGGCTCCCATTTTGAACCGGTGAGGGTCCAATAGTGGTGGAGAGCCAGAAGGTCATCCCTCTGCGGATGCTGACTATTCGGCTGTCACTACCAGGCAAATAAGCATGCTGCGGCATCTGCACAAGTGATCTCCTGAGGGAGCTCCCTGCCACCATTTCCACGTATACTGCCACGGTGCTTGGGAGTCATCTGCCTCGTCCTTCCTCATCCTCCATCCCACCTCATCCAGCTGCTCCTGCTCCTCCTCTCTTGTCACCTGGGTAGAAAATCCATTCCCTCATTTCACCAGACAATGCTCTGCTCTCCCAATGTCCTCCCTCCTCCTCCTCCTCCTCCATTTCAGTCCCCACCGGACTCATGTTGGCCCACGAGATGTAGTCGCCACATCTTCCCACCACAGATCCCCTGCCCAGACAGATTTTTCACATCTGTTCCAGACACTGAAGCAGTGAATGACGTTATTCAACGTATGTCCTGGCGACTGACAAATAACGTGGCCTCCTCGAATGGCCTCACTAACGGCAAGGTTCACGCATGAGCAGCCACTGGCTGACATCAAAGTTACACAGTGGAGTACTTCTGTTCTGCGGGATCATCAAAAAATCGTTAATGGCCTTTCTCTGTCATACAGTCTGTCCAACATTGCAGGCTGGAATTCCAGCGGGGGAAACAATCGCATATCAGAGCGTGTTGGGGGAGGCCGTTCTGCCGCTGCAACTCGAGGAGGGGTTTACTGGCTTTGTTACGAATGGAAATGTGCATGCACAGTTTTCCTGCCATTTTCAGATGTTCTGAAAGAACGTGAAGACTTCAGGAACCTTTTTACACCAGATTGAACACGTGCGCCATGCAGGGCGCATGGTCCATCCTCCTCGGTGCAGCGCGGACACCATGTTCCTCCCATTGTCCGTCACCATGGTATTCCGATTTGCAGTTGGCGCGGAAAAGCCACACATCGATTTCTTGCTGCATACCGGAGCAGTTCCTCCCCTGTGGACTTCAGATCGCCGAGGCAAGCTAGTGTAGAACTGCGTGACACCGCTTGGTGCCCTACACTGAGTGGAATGATGGAGCAGTACTTGAGGAGGCTGAGATGGTGGTGTGGTGGAGGAGAGAGGAGGCGGACATTGCGCAGGAGCAGCAGATTGACAACGTGGAGAGAAAGCGGCGTCTCCTGTCCAAAGTTGTTGGTGTGCCTGGGCAGGAAGCACATTCACCCAGTGGGCCGTAAAGGAGCATTGTACTCGGCCCTGACCGTAGAGATACAACTCCAGACTGTCCGCGCTGCCGTGTCCTTGGAACAAACCGATAAGCACAAGGACTGACCCCACTTCTGTTCTACATATTTGAAGTGCTGGTACTGCCTTTTTGGAAAAGAAATACGAGCTTGGAACTCTCCATCTCGTCTCGGCCAAGCCTTAGTTCTCTGAATGGTGCAGATTCCACCATTTGGAAAGGGAGGGACTGCAGTAACCACAACTTGGACAGGAGCCACGTCAGCTGCTCGCACCATAGGATGGTTTGGACAGTTGTACAATTTTGTCTCATTACAATCGCCTCTTCTGAACATTTTTTGCTGCGCCATGAGTAGCGAGGAGCAGGAGCATCTGGACCGGGAGAGGATGTCAAGAGAAACAGCTGCCTTCTGCAGAGGTGGTGGAGCCTTGACTGGCTGAAATGGCAGCTGCACTGTCCGCTGCTTGCTGCTGCAGCGGCAGGATGGACCACCACATCCTGAGCCACGTTTCTCCCAGCCCACCGGATGGTGACGCTGCCATGGGTTGCACCGCAGGGCCGTTGTGCCAACTTAGCTCCCTGGCCACGGCTTCACTTTCTGCCCACAGATTCTACATATACCCATATTCGGCCTCCTCCGGTGTCTTACAAAGAAGCTGCACACCGCCTATAGCTGATTTTAACCGCCAACGCTCCGCACTGAGTGACTACTTGCCGCCGCTGCCTCTCTGAGCCCCTGTTCCGCTACTGTCTTGGACCTGCGAAGCGGGTTTTCTACCCCGTGGCCCGCTTGCTCCCGACCTCCACACCTGCTGCTTACCCTGCTGACTTCACGGCCACACAACCCACTGCGGCTTGCGCCGCTGCCTGACGCGCAAGCAGACCCCTCTTCTCCTGACGATGATGAACCCTTGCTTCACCCGGCACCCAAGTCGTCGGCTACATACATCATCAATTGTGTTTCAACTCACTACTGCCTCATCACCGGTCTTGGTAAGCCGAGGCTGACCTCTCACCACATTGGCCTCCCATGCCACTCTCCACATCTATACTTTGCCGCCTACTGCAAGAAGCTGGGGATATTGGCCCCATTTCTTCGCTGCCAAGTAGCTGCTGACTGCCCTCCTCAAATTGTTTCATCCTCGCTATATAGTGGCGCTGATGCCCAGACCACATAGTAGATCCCCTGGACTGAGGGAACTGGATGTGGATCAGAAGGCGGCTGAGGACAGGTGAGGCCCGCTGACAACCGCTCCCGGGCCATGCCAACTAAGTGTTGTGTCCTGAGGTTCCCACCGACTCTGGCTGTGGGTTGTCAGAGTCATCTGGAGGAAGAGGATGACCTAGTCAACCATCAAGAACCCTTGGGTTTTGCTGAAAAACACACGGCCGCTACATGACAGCGGCAGTTGTGGCCACACCGAGTGACCCCTGCTGCGACGTCCCCTTGGCTGTGCTGCGACCGGGCCCGTTTCATAAATGTTTGTGCCACTGAGCCACTCGCAGTTGCAGAGCCTGCCACCTCTCTGTCTGACATACTGTTTTGTTCTAAAATGTACAGACATGTTAGATGAAAGCTATCTGTATATGATAAATAAACACCCTGTATTTTTTGACTCAAATGAACCAGTAACACTTGGGTAACCCATGGATAAAATTTGCGCACCACAAATGGCCAGGAAAAATTTACTTGTATGTGTTCGTTTACAAGCACTGTGTGTTTTACTAAATTAAAAGCACAAACAGGCTTAATTAACCTTCGCTTGTTGAATATGCTACAAGAAAAATGTATATCTCTCGGTGTTGAAACAGACGGTCTCATATTGTCAGCACAGCAGCAAAACAACGCTTACTTAACCCCTGGATGTAAATTTCGCAATAGAATTGAGCCACACAAAACTAGTAGATTTGTAGCGTGTTTCAATGGTGTATTTTCTACGCCACCAAACAAGAGATTTAAATTGTAATTAATCTTTTGCTTGTGAATTAGGTCTACCAAAAAAAAAATGATATATTTGGCTTTGAGAAAAAAGACGTTATTTTGTCAGCAACATGCAGCAAAACAACGCTTATTAACCCGCTGGATGTAAATTGCGCAATAGAATTGAGGACTCACCACAAACTAGTAGCTTTGTAGCGTATTACAATGCGTAATTTCTACGCACACAACAAGAGTGATAAAATTGTAATTAACCTTTGCTTGTGAATTTGGTGCTACCAAAAAAAAATATATATTTTGGCGATGAAAAAGACGGTTTATTTTTGTCAGCACACCAGCAAAACAACGCTTAATTAACCCCTGTAAGTAAATTGCGCAATAGAAATTGAGCCACCCACAAACTAGTAGCTTTGAATCGTATTACAATGGCGTATTTTCTACGCAAACACAACAAGAGATAAAATTGAGTAATTAAACCTTTGCTGAGAATTTGGCTACCAAAAATAAAAAAATATATACTTTGGCGTTGAAAAAGACGTTTATTTATTAGTCAGCACACAGCAAAACAACGCTTAATTAACCCCTTGATGTAAATTGCGCAATAGAATTTGATCCAACCACAAACTAGTAGCTTTGTAGCGTGTTACAATGGCGTATTTCCTACGCCCACACAACAAGAGATTAAAAATTGTAATTAACCTATTGCTTGTGAAATAGGCCTACCAAAAAATAAATATATATATTTGGCGATGAAAAAGACTTTTTTTTTTTTTCAGCACAGCAGCAAACCAACGCTTAATTAACCCTGGATGTTAAATTGCGCCAATAGAATAAAGATCCACCACAAACTAGTAGCTTTGTAGCGTGTTACAATGGCGTATCTTTCTACGCCACACAACAAGAGATAAAATTGTAATTAAACCTTTGCTTGTGAATTAGGCCTACCAAAAAAAAAATATATATTTGGCTTGAAAAAGACGGTTTATTTTTGTCAGCACACAGCAAAACAACGCTTAATTAACCCTGGAAGTAAATAGCGCAATAGAATTGAGCAGCCAAAATGAATTGGTATTTGTATTGTAAAAACCTGTTTCTTTAAATGAATACAACATGAACTGAGCTTAGAATCCCACTTGATATTGAATGTGATATGCAGCTGCAGTGGACGCACACTGGATTTCAGATCCAATACCCCAAAAAATCATAAATAGAACAGTCAGAAGAAAAAAAAATATAATAATATAAAATAATATAGGGAAACAAAAAAAACAGTCTCTGAGACAAGCTGAGACACCCCACAAAAATCAGCTGTTAAAAATCAGTTCTTCATGAAAGCGCTATCACCCGCAGCACACCTTCCCTTGTTCAGTACAGTGAGAGGAGTGTGAGCTCCCAGCGGCGCGCTCGGTCTTATATAGTGCGTGACGTCACAGAATCCCGCCGTTCTCTGTTGGCTTCATCTCTGCACATGTCATGCCCAGGCTATGCCCTCTTCCTCCAGAGTCTTTCGCCCCATGTAACGCCATGTGCTCGCAGCCATTTTATCATGAAAAGCACACTTCGTTCCCGCTAATCCCCCAAAGTTCGATTTCGATACGAACAGAAAGTTTCCTGAAATTCTAAACGAATCCACTTCGTTAGAATCGATTCGACCATCTCTAATCCCAATGTAACTATGTTATAAAGAGAACCAATGATAAATTCTCATGTTTATGTATCATAACACTCCCTCCTTATTACACAAGCAGAACACCAGGCGTATCAGAGACCAATGTTGGAGATGCGGCACCCAAGAAAGCAAATATATTCCACGTTTCTGGGAAAGTACTCTGATAAAGAATTCTGGAGACAGGTAAAAGCCCAGGTGGAGGATATTACGGGAGTCAGGCTGCCAATGACCCCAATATGCTTTCTAATGAATATTCAGATCCCTCCAGTTGGGAAAAGTACACTACGTATAATTTTGGAAACGCAGTAACGTCCCTGCGCTGGAGGATATTCTTTCACAGGACTCCCAAGAAGTTATAGTGAAGGAACCAACTATCGGCATCATTGAACAATACTCTTGATAATTTTGAAGAGATTTGGATTCCTACATTATAACTAGAGAGAATTAAAACAATACAACAATAAGATTTATCGCGTGAGGTGCTTATGCAGTGAAATTTTGAACCCGAATGGGACAATATTGCCCCCCTCCCTCTCCCCACACAACCTTATGTGTCTTTTCCAATGTCTAGTTGATGTCTAAAGGATATACCTTGGTTTTCCTTTCCATACTATGGTTTCATAGAGTAATAATTATACTCAATGTTACGGGAAACATGCTAAAGTGTCTTATGAACATTCAGAAATATTAGTTCTGTTAAAAAAAAATGCTGAGACAATATGCTGTAAAATATTGTTTATTCATCTTTCCCTGAAAACATTTACATGCTTTGTTGATGACCAAAATTGTATTACTCGTATATTATCCTTATCTTGTTAAAACCAAATAAAAATACATTATAACTAAAATTGCTGTTTCTAGTATAAGTGGCATGGTGCCTCGTTATCAACAAAGCTGGACTGGGCAAAAGTGAAAAAAACACCAATCTTGAAATGTATAGGATAATAAAGGGGAGTTTAGCACCAACAAATACATGCAGTTACTAGAAAAAGATCTGTATCCATAATATAAGTTCAGGCTGCCCAACATACAATAATATTTCAACAGAAAACTGTAATAAAAAGCCATTGCAATGCAATGTCCTAAATAAAGTCGTGGGCTGCACTATATCCATATCCTTTAAAGAGCCTTTTTTTTATTTTATTGGTCTGTGTTCGCCGCCGCAGCCTCCCCCCTCCCCGCTTTCCCCGTCCCCCCGTGAACCTTTACAGGGCTATATGCTCCTTTAAAATTCTCAGCCTACGTACCTAAAATCTGCAAATCTCTAATCTACCTAAGTGTCTAAAGTCACAGCCAAAAAGCCATAGCTGTCTGTGTGAACAAATAGAACAATTTCACTGAGCTGTTTGTCTGAGCTGTATGGACAGAGACCGAGAGCACTCCTAATCCTAAGAGACACTGACTAACACTGATCATGCACAGGAAGGGCTGTTACTCTATGTAAAAGAGGTCATGTGATCTTTTCCAGCCAATCGCAACCATACTCATCCCAGTCATAACGTCGCACACAAGCTTACCCTGCTCTATTCTCTAAGCTTATTTTCTGGCCAGCAAAAAATGACAGGAAGTGCTGAAAATGGTGCGATATTAATAGATGATGCACAGATTTTCACCTAAATTATCGCGTGATCTAAAAAATCCGATCAACATAAAAACCGTGCCGATTTCAACTTTGTCGATAATAATCGCTCAACACTATAGATGACTGATGCCAGCCCTGGCTCTCACCGCACCCACTGTAAGTCCGGCCCTGCTAGCTGAACCTGCGTGTTAATAGATGACGGACGCCAGCCCAGGTTCTCACTGCACCCACTATAACTCCGGCCCTGCTAGCTGAACCTGCGTTTTAATAGATGACGGACGCCAGCCCTGGCTCGCACCACACCCACTGTAAGTCCGGCCCTGCCAGCTGAACCTCCATGATCCACATTTACAGCCTCACCTGCCTTGATCAGTCATTTCATTCAACCCACTTGACAGTAGAGTGCAGGATTTTCAGACAGGCTTCGTTGACCTATTGGGGACATCTGTTTCTTTTGCTGCACATTTTAATGTCATGGTGGAACAATGTCACCAGTAGAATGGCAAGTAACTCTAGCAGCAGCAGGATTGGAAAACTATTTTTTTTTATATATATATTATTTCATATCGCAAAATTTTTTGCTGATGGTCTATAAGTACACCTGTGCGGGTTTTTGGGTTATGCTGCGGTACAGAATATGGATAGTCAATGTCCATTTCACTAAAATACTGCTTCAAAGACTACTTTCTTCTGGAACTTTTTAATCTGTGGGTCGTGCAGGTATTTGGGTCATGCTGCGGTACAGGACAGGTATAGTCAATGTCCATTTCAACTAAAATGGTGGTTCAAAGACTACTTTCTTCCGGCACTTTTTAATCTGAGGGTCCATAAGGGCATCTGTGTGGATTTTGGAGTCATGCTGCATTAAAGACAGGCATAGTCAATGCCCAGTTCAACTAAAATGGTGGTTCAAATACTACTTTCTTCCGGCACTTTGTGATCTGTGGGTCATGCAGGTTTGAGGATCATCCTGCGGTACAGGAAATGGATAGTCAATGTCCACTTCACTAAAACACTGGTTCAAATAATACTTTCTTCCGGATCTTTTTTAATCTGAGGGACCATAAGGGCATCTGTGTTGATTTTGGGGTCATGCTGCATTAAATGCCAGGGATAGTCAATGTCCATTTCACTAAAATAGTGGTTCAAATATTTGTTTCTTCTGGCACTTTTTATTCTGAGGGTCCATCAAGGACATCTTTGCTGATTTTGGGGTCATGCCGCTGTAAAAGAAACCAATAGTAAAGGTCTTATTGAAAAAAGCGTATTTCCCACGCTTCAATGCCATCAAAATGAACAGCGGTTATTGGGTGTCCGCCCTCCTTAATCCACGTTCCAAATCAAAAGTGAGCAATTTCGTTCCACCCACACAAATTGACAGTAGAATGCAGGAATTTGAGACAGGGCTCGTTGACCAACTGGATCCCCGAGGGCCCTGCCAGCTGAACCTGGTCCCTGGTGCAAAAAGTGATAGGGCTCTGCCAGTTCCCATGTGCCATTTCCATTTTCGGTTAGTCATTGAACATAATGAATTATTTTAGCATATTCATTTTTTTTCTGTGACTTTTATAGCCTAATTGTCTTGCCTAAGATGTAGCACGTATCCAGTTTACTGTTGTGGATGTTAATTCCAGCTCCTCTGTTTGGGTGTAAGAATGAAGCTGTTATTCCTCTCCCATAGACTTTAATGGTCATCGACACGATAATTGATATCGACTATCAACTCGATAACGATTGTTGACACAATTGCTCATCACTAGCCACAACCCATATAGCAAAGGGGTTGTTGCTTTGAACAACCCCTTTGCATTAAAAAGGACTCCCAACAATAAGCTTATTGCGACGTGTCCTACTGCTGAGAATACCAGTGACCAGTTATCACATTTGGTGGGAACCAAACAGAAAGTGTTCAACACCACTGCAGCACCACCACGGAGAAAATGTATTATACATGTAACTTTAAAATGCTAACGCCATGTGCTAGTATACTGTAGTGATATTTGCTCCTTGTTGATACTCTTCACTATCGCTAGTAGAGAGGGAGGGTCTCCAATTCGGGACCCAAAGAATTCACGTTACTAACTATATGAATAAACAATTGTGCTGACCAATTAAAATCATTTCATTCAATTTTACTGTTACCAACTCTATTTTTTTAGAAAACAAATTTTTTTTTTACTTTTTTTAGAAGATTATACAAAAAAACAAAAACGAAACACACTTTATGAACAGAATAGTGGGAATAAGAAACTGATAATGAAAAAAATCAAACTTAAAGGGGTTGTCTCACCTCAAAGTTTCATAAGATGCTCTGATACTTCCTGGTCAAGCTGCCTATAATTAGTATATGAGCTCTGTGTATTCACTCCATGTATTCAACTCCATGTATTCAGACCTCTGCTAATTTGTCTAGATTAGCTCAGAAGCTTCTCTGAAACTGCTAGCAGGAAATATATCTAAAACAAACTGTACTAATTACTGTTTTTTGTTTGAAAGATCAGATAACACACATGCTCTCACTCTGGCTGTGACCTGTGTGATTAAAACACCCCCTGCTATCAGATAGAACAAACAGCAGGGGGATAGCAAATAAACAGGTCGTTCATGTGGGGAACCAAATAGAGCCAGGAAGGTGATAAAATCACTTGTAGCTCCTTAACAAAAAAAGATGAACAAAGCAATATATTTGGAAAATGTCTTCATTTAGTGTTCCCTACATTTTGAAAGCTATTCTTTGTAGCGAGACAACCCCTTTAAATGGAAGCTGTTAGGTGGTTTAAACTGTCCTATCTGACAGCAGGATGAAATAGAGGGAGAGAAATTGAGCCCTATGATATATAGGTTTATATGATTTGGAGCAGGATTACATATAGTGATTGACAGTTTGCTCTGTACACACACTGATACAAGGAAAGCTGTCAATCACTGTATGTGGGTGTGGTAAACAGGACTCCTATTGTCTCATAAGGAATACAGTCAGGATTTATTCTGTGCTTTTACTCAGAAATCCTGCTCCAAATCATGTAAACCTATACATCACAGAGCTCAGCTTCCCTCCCTCTATCACATGCTTCTGCAGATTGGGTGGCATAAACCACCTGACAGTTTCTTTTTAATGCAAGGAAAAAAAATTGAAACAGCTAATATTTAATAGAAGAAAATTAGATTTAATTATCTTTTATACGTGTAAAATGGAGATTCTGGTTCAGCGAGGTCTCCAGGTTATGTGAGTTCTTTATACTTGAAATGGTTCATTATGGCAGAGAACAGCAAGTGCAGACATGCACTTCTCATTTCACTCAAATCATTTTACAGCATGATAGAGTCCACCTTGAGAACAAAGATTACAAAATTATAGTCTATTATAATCTCAACCACTAGTCCCTCATCACAGAAAGTTTTTATTTATATAAGAAATTATCATATTTTCGGTGGTTTTAGGATTCTAAAACTGCTGAAAATATGATCGTTCAGTCAGCCCATAGACTTTAGTAGTCTACACAGGTCGTTTTTTTACCAATCGTTTTCTGGTGCCAGCAGTTTTAGGAACATATTGTAAAAACCGCCGGAGCCTACTGTCTTTCTGACAGGTGTCCATACATTCAATTGTACGCTGACGGGGAAAAAGGCTAAAACCAACCGTGGTTTTTGCGCAAAACGTGACAAAAACCGCAGCCATGCATCGGACAAAAAACAGTCGACTATCGGATGGTTTTTGTCTTATGCTGTTTGGATCCAGCCTTATATTCCACAACTTTGTACAGAGATTGTCATCATTCACACTGGTCCCTGCACCCATTGGCGCTCCTAGTCTAAATTCCTGATTAGCCAATTAGTATATTTTTATATTCTGGGTAAAACTGGCGTACCCAGAGGAAGCCCACCCAAACATACAAACTCCTTGCAGATGTTATCATTGCTGGTATATGAACCGAGGACCCCAGCACTGCAAGGCAACAGTGCTAATTTTTATGAACTGATATCTATTTGAAGTAGTAATGGTAACTGTACACAAGGGGCGACATGTATGAATTCGAATGCGTACTTTTTTTTTACTTGGCGCCGACACTCCAGTTCTAAATAGACATAGAAGGATGTAGAATACGACGGTATGAAGATTTTTGGCGCATTACATAGAGCTTAATGCGCCAAACTTTGTATGGGCATAGAGTGTAATGCGCCAAACTTGGCGCACTAAGCTCTATGTATTGTGCCAAAAATCTGTCGTATTCTACACTCTCAAAATCTCATTGAAACATTTAGAGGGCGACATGTATGAATTCGAATGCATACTTTTTTTTTATTTGGCGCCGACACCACAGTTCTAAATAGATATAGAAGAGTGTAGAATATGACAGATTTGTGGTGCATTACATAGAGCTTAGTGCGCCAAGTTTGGCGTATTACACTCTATGCCCGTACAAAGTTTGGTGCATTAAGATCTATGTGATGCGCCAAAAATCTGTCATATTCTACACTCTCCTATATCTATTTAGAACTGTGGTGTCGGCGCCAAGTAAAAAAAAAAGTACGCATCCGAATTCGTACATGTCGCCCTATGTATCTTCAACTGTAGCATTTCAGCTAAAGGAGTTGTCTCACTACATTCATTCATCTTACCTCAGTCCTGTTTTCTTGATTTCATTTTGAATTCAGGGGTGTGTTTACTGGCTTCTACTAGGCTACCGTAGAAGCCAGGTCTGTAGCTATAGCAACCAGTGCTGGCAGCCTACCCTGAGAGATTGAACAGGTCTGTAGCTATAGCGACCTGAGGAGCTGATACCTCAGAATAGGTAAGACTCTATTAATGGACACATATTGCAAAGTGACTTGTTTTTGCAAGATCCTTAACATAAAAAACAAACCTTGTAGTGAGACAACTCCTTTAAGCTTTGTGTGGGAGCTGAAACATTGTTGCTGATTATAAAAGGACCAATAAATAAAATTCTTTGCAATTTATTAAGCATTTGAGTGACACAAATTTTTTCTATTTTTATACTTTGCATCTGCTGTCAAGATCGTAGTTGCTGGCATCCTTCTTAACCTTCATTGGATGTGCTGATGTTTCTATTGGAGTATAGATTATATATAGATACACAGATTGAGACAAGTACCTGGCAAAATATGTATAAGCCACAAGGTAAGTGTGTTACCAGAGATGGAGTCTATGATGTATCAGTGGTACCTGTCATGTGCAAAAACATCTGCCAGAGGGGAAGTGTTTTCTGTTTGGCTGATCACTAATAGCTGTCACACAAACAATGTGTTTCCAGTGCTGGAGAAGTGGTACCCGACATCTAAAAAAATTATCTGCTACAGGGAAAGCACAGTTTCCTGGCAGATGACAAGTGCCTGTCATTTTGCAAACAGCTGTCTCTTAGCAACAAGTTCGTGAGTCATAGTTAAGAAAGCGTTGCTATGGTAATGTACAGTGTGCTTTTTTTTTTTATTGCGACCGACATGTAGACATAGATACACACATCTAGGTATCAGTTACCTAAAAAATCACCATCTTCAAAATTTCCTTTACGTCATATCCTCTGTAGTAAACATTAGGGCAATGTCCTGGTTTATAGCAAACCTTCTTCATATATATATAAAATTTTATATAAACAAAGTAGTTGTATGTACATTCACAAATCACCCCCTTCAACCCTTTCCTGCCACCGGGGTTTTGTTTGCTTTGTGTTTTTTACTCCTTGTCTTCCAAGAGCCTGAGGTATAGAAAAATGACTGGATTTTTGGCGGTTTTAGGATTCTAAAACCGCTGAAAAAACAATCGTACAGCCAGCCCATAGATTTTAGTAAAAAAAAAACACCTGTAGTCTAGACAGGTCATTTTTTTTTCCGGTCGTTTTCTAGCACCGGCAGTTTTAGGAACATGTTGCAAAAACCGCAGGCGCCTGGCATCTTTCCGTTAGTTTCCCGTACATTCAGTTGTGCGGATGACAGAATAGAAGCTAAAACCAACCGTGGTTTTTGCGCAAAACGTGACAAAAACAGGTCGACTTTCGGCCGTTTTTTGTCCAATGCTGTGTGATCTAGTCTTATATTGTTTATTACTCTGCTTACATGGTTACTGTTTTTTGTGGGTTAAAAAGTACTTTTTAATGGTACCACTTAAAGTAATACATACAATATTATGCACTGGAAAAATGTAAAAAAAATGTGAAAAAACACAGAATTTGCAAATAAATTCTTTCCTAATCAGAAAATGTGATTTTCTGGATTTGTTTTCTCATTTTGTCTCTCATAGTTGAGGTCTACCTATGATGTCAATTACAGGCCTCTCTCACCTTTTTAAGTGGGAAACTTGCACAATAGGTGGCTGACTAAATACTTTTTTCCCCTATATATATATATATATATATAGATAGATAGAGATACATCTATATATCTCATATCTATCTATCTATCTATCTATCTATCTACCTACCTATCTATCTACACAATAATACATATTATTATTGTGTATTTATTTGTTTTTTAACATGTACTTGTACTTGTAGCCTACACCTGAGGTACATGACCACCAGGGGGTGTGATCACTTGTACACTATTGTGCAATACAATAGAGTTCCAGATTATCATTCTAGTATGCTTTTCCTATTACACCCTGCCATTAACAAATTGCAATGTCTTCTTGTGTACATTCTTTGAAACAGAGATTGCTTTAGATAGGAATCTCTGTTTCAGAAACTGAATTACTGCATAAAACAAAGCTCTGCTACTGCTCTGACATTTGATTAATGTATGAAAATGCATTCATGTATATCCTGTTATTTTAAATAATAAACATACTATCTATAGCTTGAAACAAACTGTACCAGGTGTAACTTCTTTTTTCCACCAAAGAGGACTTTTAAACTCCTGCTACCTGTCATTTCATTCAAGCTCGAGGAAGTCAAGCGTACACATGAAATGCGTAGCTCCCATTGCTTGTTACTTTTATAATTTACAATAGTGGTTAGTAATAAATTATCTGCACGCCACGGTCCAGACCATGGATGCGCTCAGGGCTGCCGTCAGAAATTTCGGGGCCCCCTACAGCTAAAACACCTGGGCCCCCCCATCAACCACGCCCCTGTCAACCCCGCCCCCTGTCAACACCATCGCTCCGCCCCTAACAACCACGCCCAGCAACCACTGCCAACCAACTCCAGAAAAAAAAAATGCAATTGTACCATTGTCTTTGGATTTAGTTCTTGTTGAATTCTACAACATACAGTTTATATTGCAGTAATGAGTACTTATACAAGGGCCAGCAAATTACACTGCATGATCAACGTGTTTCATCACTATGTTACTGACCAAACCAGTATACACAGTCCAATATAACCCAACAATATACAAAGACCGAATAGTACCGCCACATATCACTACATATGGTGACTAATATCACTATGATGTTACTGACCAAACCAGCATACTAAGGCCGATATTACCAATATAACCACAATATACAAAGACCAAATAATACCGCCACATCATCACCACATAACTCCAAAGATGCAGAATAATGGCACAATACTGTTACTGAATATAATCCATCACAATAAGACCAATATTACCACCATTCAATGACCATATAGAGGGACATGTATGAAAACTGTTTTGGTCTAAGACTTTCTTTGTTGCTCATAGCAACCAATCAGAGCGCCCCTTACATTTTTCCAGAGCACTATAAAGGGGCGTTCTGATTGGTTGCTATGAGCAACAAAGAAAGTCTTACACCTAGACAGTTTTCATACATAATGGTTGATACAAGTGCACACAGTACAGTTATATTTAGTGACTCACAGGTGACGTCGTCTGATAAGTCGTTCACTTTCCCTTTTCTTCTCCATTCGGTCCCGGCCACCATGAGGACTTTTCCTGGACACCACTCGTCCCTGCAGAATTCACAAACACCTGAGACTCACAATCCCACCTGTACACACCTCCCTATGAACAAACTCCCCATCCATAGTTCCCCACATAGTAATAATTACCCCTTTGGTGCCCTGGTAGGTAGTTTTATAGGGACCCCCATAGGTAAGTAGATAGTGGGTCCCTGTAGGTAGGTAGCCAGGTAGAAGGTTCCCGTTAGTAGAGGGAGAACTCGAGTGGGCCCTCACATGGAGGAAAATTGAACGGGGCCCCAAAAATTTCCAGGACCATGAGCGGGGCCCCACAACATTCATGAGCCTTGACTGGGCCCCCCACAACCTTCAGGGGCCTTGAATGGGCCCCCAAAACCTTCAGGGGGTTTATGTGGGCCCCACAACCTTCAGAGGGTTTATGGGGGCCCCACAACCTTCAGAGGGTTTATGGGGGCCCCACAAGCTTCAGAGGACTTATGGGGGACCCACAACCTTTAGGGGGCTTATGGGGGCCCCACAACATACAGGGGCCTTATGGGGGCCCCACAGCCTACAGGGACCTTATGGGAGCTCCACAAACTATAGGGGCCTTATGGGGGCCCCACAAACCACAGGGGCCTTATGGGGGCCCCACAAACTACAGGGGCCTTATGGGGGGCCCCACAAACTACAGGGGCCTTATGGGGGCCCCCACAGGACTGGCAAGTGGCCCGGCGCTACTGGCCATTTGAGATAGATCACTATGGCGCACAGTGCGACTCGCAGAGTGGGCCACTCCCCCTCAGTAGCGCTGGGCCCCTCCACTCCCCCTCAGAAGTTCCGGGACCCACCACTCCATCTCAGTTGCACCGGGCAACTTCCCAGTCCTGTGGGGGCCCCCATAAGGCCCCTGTATATTGTGGGGCCCCTATAAGGCCCCTGTATATAGTGGGGCCCCCCTAAGGCCCCTGTAGTTTGTGGGGGCCTCATGACATTCAGAGGCCTTGATTGGGGCCCCCACAACCTTCAGGGGGCCCCAAAACAGTTATGGGCCTTGAATGGGGCCCCCACAACCTTCAGGGGCCCCCACAATATTTAGGGGCCTTGAATGGGCCCCCCACAAACTACAGGGGCCTTATGAGTGCCCCCCAAACTACAGGGGCCTTATGAGGGCATTTATGAGGGCATTATGAGGTCGTGGGCATTTGAATCAGTGAGGCCCGCCCCCAGCTGGAGGAAGGAGGAGGGGCCGCCCGGCTGCCCAGTCACGAGCTGCTGCGCTCTGAAGAAGAAGTAAGTTAATGATAGACATCAGTATGGTGCGCAGCGTGACTCACAGCGCCGGGCCCCTCCCCCTCAATAGCGCTGGACCCCTCCTCTCCACCTTAGTTGCGCCGGGCCCCTGCACTCCACCTCTGCAGCGCCGGGGCGCAGTGGGGGATATATCATGGTAGGGAGAATAGGCCTACGGCCTCTTCTCTCTACCATTATAATGAAGCAAGGGGGCGGTACCTGCCGACGGCGGCGGGCCCCCCCTTGCTTCACATTCTGGCCGGGCCCGGTACGGGAGTACTGGTTGTACTCCCGTATCGGCGGCCCTGGATGCGCTCATGTCTCTGCCTCCCAGTCCGCTCATTACTCACCGCTAGCTGCTCCTGCTCTGCTCCGCTCTCACTGAAAGGTATGATTACCTGCCGTTTTCCCCAATTTGTTCTGCGCGCCAGAAGAGAAGTGATATGTAAAAGTCTATGGGAGTCGGCACACACATAATGTAGCCATATAAAACATCTGGATTCAGTCTGATGGCAAATTTAGGATCAGGAATGAGATCTTCCTTGGGACAGATTGGTTCTTGCGTTAGGCTAGGTCTACACAGCAAAGTCAAAATACCATCAGAAACCCGACAGTATTTTAACTACGCTGAACTGCTGTTATTTTTTGCAAAAAACGGCAGTCGGATTTCGGATTCCCGGCTGCCCAGTACATTATGGCTGCAGGGACTCAACGTTGTTGTTGCGGAATATAGCACATGTTCTATAGTCCACTGGACGTTTTTTCGTTTTTATTTTCCCTCAGTAAAATATCCATGCTGTATAGACTACAGCATGGATTTTGTATTGCGGTCTACACAGCGCTGGTAACAGTCATTTTTTCAGCAGATTCAAAACACAGAATACGCTGAAAAAATGTCCAAAATCCTGTGCTGTGTAGATTTAGCCCTGTGTATTCCAAAGCCTTCATCAGTAGGGAAAACCTCTATCTCCCTCCCTTCAGCCACGTTTTTCCCTCTCCTTGTTTGAACTTGATGGACATGTGCCTTTTTTTCAACCGCACTATGTTACTATCTAAATAATGGTCATACGGTTACTGTATAACGCTGCTGTACAACAAGCTAATATCACTCTATTGTTACTGAACAAATTAGTGTGCCAAAACCACTATTATCAATAGTGCTGCTATACAAGCAATACCACCACATCATGATCACATATCACCACCACATAGTTACTGAATAATACCGCCACACCATGACTACATTATAAATGAAAAATACTGCCATACCGTTCGTGAATATAAACCATTATACTAGCCAGTCCCCTCGCGCCTTGGGAGTACGTGCGTATTAGCATGAGCTCCCGAAACACACGATGTACTGTGGTGCGTACACTTTACGCACCGCAGTACATTGTGTGAACTTACCCTTAGACTCCTCACTTTTCCAGCACCTCCCAATCTGTTCCCACCTCTGTACAAACTCCACATGGGGTGATAGGGTGATAGGTGGAAGGCTATGGGGTGATAGGTGAGGGGGTGGAGAGTTTATGGGTTGGAGGTTGTATTTCTTGTTGGCACTAGACCACATAACATGATAGTGGGGGAGGGGCAGGAGAAGGGTTTCAGGTCACAGCTTACAGGCACAATCTTCTGTAAAGGGGAACAGAAGACCAATCCCCCCATGAGATTGTGCTGCAGCTATGGCCTGTACCCCCAGAGATCATATTTTGTAGCCTGAACACCCTCCCCTGCACCCTCAGAAGATAAACCGCAGGCATGATCCTCAGAGGTCGCAGGGGATGGAGTTCTCTACTGTCATAATTTTTGTACTTTATTTTTACTCTACAGATCTCCCCGTTGGACTATGTTGGATTGGTTAAATTTCTTTGATAAAATGGTCATTAGGAGATGATGTCTTGGAGTAAGTATTTAAATAAAGTGTTTTTGTCTTTTGTCCATGTTCCTTTTATCATTTTTTCTCCAGTGCTAGTAATGAAGGACCTGACAGACGCCTCTCCATTATTATCGGGGCACAAAGAGTCGGTAACCATCAGAAAGAGAGCCATTTAATGTGATGGTCCGCCTCTAGGGCGACTGTGGGTTGGTATTTTTGAGGATGGAAAGGATCCAATAGCCATGCACTTTCCCATCCTGATAGTATCAGACAGCAGCTGTCAGTTTTACCTAAGCTGATTATGAAAAGGGGGGCTCACATTGTTTTTTTTTTTTATCGTTTATAAAAAGCCTAAAACTAACGACTTAGGGTCCCCCCCCTTTTCATAACCAGTCCAGGTAAAACCGACAGCTTCAGCCTGATACTGTCAGAACAGGAAGCTCCATGGATATCGGTCCCAATCTAAAAATACCAGCCTGCAGCTGCTCCAGAAGTGGACCGTCACATTAGAGGGTCCGCTTCTGACAGTTACCGACTCTTCCCAGTACCCCTGGTGCATTGGTCACTGGGGTAATAGTGACAAGCGGTTGGTGTCAGTCTTGGGCTGACTGACACCAAGCCCGAGCGATAGTAATGGAGAGGTGTCTGTTGGACACCTCCACTACTAACACTGGAATAAAATGGAAAAAAATCAACACTGACATAACAGAAAAAAACACTTTATTTAAATAAACACTCCCTAACTACGTCCCTCATTGATCATTTTATTAAATAAAAAAATCCAATCTGATGTAATCCAAAAGGTAAACCTATGAGAAAAAAAAACCACTATGTAAATATATATAGGCTACCCAGTGTCCAGGAAGGCTGGGTGAAGCCATATCCCCCAGAGCAACCTATCTTCCAATCAGTAGGAAAGCTGGGTCTCTGTTGTGGGATTTATGGCATCACCCAGCCTTCCTGGAGGCTGGACAGGCTATCTAGCACCCGGGATAGATGGGTAACATCCTCCATAGCATATAACCAGATTTCCTATCCTAGGAAAGCTGGGTGCCTGCTGTGGGGGATGGGCCGTCACAGACATGACACACACAAACATGCACAGACATGTGCATGCACACACCCAAACACCCATATATAGACATATATGTAGACATACACACACACACATGTACCTACACATACAAACTCATGCACATACATCCCCCCTTGTACACACATAACACACCCATGTACACACACATATACACTCACCGGCCACTTTATTAGGTACACCTGTCCAACTGCTCGTTAACACTTAATTTCTAATCAGCCAATCACATGGCGGCAACTCAGTGCATTTAGGCATGTAGACATGGTCAAGACAATCTCCTGCAGTTCAAACCGAGCATCAGTATGGGGAAGAAAGGTGATTTGAGTGCCTTTGAACGTGGCATGGTTGTTGGTGCCAGAAGGGCTGGTCTGAGTATTTCAGAAACTGCTGATCTCCTGGGATTTTCACGCACAACCATCTCTAGGGTTTACAGAGAATGGTCCGAAAAAGAAAAAACATCCAGTGAGCTGCAGTCCTGTGGGCGGAAATGCCTTGTTGATGCCAGAGGTCAAAGGAGAATGGGCAGACTGGTTCGAGCTGATAGAAAGGCAACAGTGACTCAAATAGCCACCCGTTACAACCAAGGTAGGCAGAAGAGCATCTCTGAACGCACAGTACGGCGAACTTTGAGGCAGATGGGCTACAGCAGCAAAAGACCACACCGGGTGCCACTCCTTTCAGCTAAGAACAGGAAACTGAGGCTCCAATTTGCCCAAGCTCATCGAAATTGGACAGTAGAAGATTGGAAAAACGTTGCCTGGTCTGATGAGTCTCGATTTCTGCTGCGACATTCGGATGGTAGGGTCAGAATTTGGCGTCAACAACATGAAAGCATGGATCCATCCTGCCTTGTATCAACGGTTCAGGCTGGTGGTGGTGGTGTCATGGTGTGGGGAATATTTTCTTGGCACTCTTTGGGCCCCTTGGTACCAATTGAGCATCGTTGCAACACCTTGTGGAATCTATGCCACGAAGAATTGAGGCAGTTCTGAAGGCAAAAGGGGGTCCAACCCGTTACTAGCATGGTGTACCTAATAAAGTGGCCGGTGAGTGTATACACTTGATAAGTGAAAAAATGATCCAGCATTGATAGCTAAAACCAGGGTTTTTATTGAAAAAATACTTAAACCATAGACAACATCTAAAAAAGCGTCTCACTGAGCCCCCGCTTACGCGTTTCGAACTATAAGTTAATTGCTGTGATCAAGAATATACATGTTGCCTATGGTATATATATTTTTTCAATAAAAAATACCGTGGTTTTAGCTACCAACGCTGGATAATTTTTTTCTTAGCAAGTTATTTGCTGTTGGCCGAAGCAATATGTGGGCGTGAAGAAAGCTATAGGTGTTTGTCTTACACGCTGCAAGAAGTCAAGCCCTATAGTGGGTTAAGCACTGCTAACTTATATTTTTGTTGTACATACCCACACTCATGCATGCACAACCATATACACGCATGCACCCATACCCATGTACACACATGCACACGCATGCATCCATACCCATGTACACACACATGCATCCATACCCATGTACACACCCCCACGTACACATGCAGGCACCCATGCTCATGTATGCATGCACCCATGCCCATGTATGCACGCACCCATGCCCAAGTATGCACGCACCCATGCCCATGTATGTATGCACCCATGCCCATGTATGCACGGACCCGTGCCCATGTATGCACGCACCCATGCCCATGTATGCACGCACCCACCCATGCCCACGTATGCACGCACGCACCCAGGCCCATGTATGCACGCACGCACCCATGCCCATGTATGCACGCACCCACCCATGCCCATGTATGCACGCACGCACCCATGCCCATGTATGCACGCACCCACCCATGCCCATGTATGCACGCACCCATGCCCATGTATGCACGTACCCACCCATGCCCATGTATGCACGCACCCACCCATGCCCATGTATGCACGTACTCACCCATGGCCATGTAAGCACGCACGCACCCATGCCCATGTATGCACGCACGTACCCATGCCCATGTATGCACTCACCCATGCCCATGTATGCACACACGCGCCCATGTATGCACGCACCCATATACAGTATGCGCGCACGCACCCATGCCCATGTATGCACACACCCATGTCCATGACACACACCTGCACACGCACCCATGCCCCCATATACACACACATTGCCATGTACACATGCACACCCATACACACATCCCCCCTTGTTCCTAAACATTCACAAACATACTATGTACCTAAGCACAATGCCAGTCCCAGCATGGTGTTCACAAGCCATAGAGGAGGGGGGAGTCACAACAGGGAACAGCAACAGCAGCTTCCTGCTTGTGCAGAGAGCCATTCTGAGACTGCCCCTCCCGCTCCTCTCTGTCCCGACAGTCCCTCTGATTACAGCTCCACATATGACATATGAAGGATATTCCCTTAGATATCTTATGCTGTTGGTCTGATTCTCGCCCACTTCGTTTGTGGCAGGAACGAGGTATCCAAACAATTAGCTTTACCACAGACCCACTCTCTTACCGTTCACAACCATTTCCACTTCCCTTTCTCTTCCCCGTTCGATTTTCTTTCAATTTTTACAGATTCGGCATGTTCTTCAATCTATTAAGTGGCTGAACCCCTGCTCAGCTATTCTGATTTTCACAATTTTCTTGCAAAGAAAAAGGGTTTTGAAAAAGGCCTTTACCTGATATACCAGGCATTATTGTCCAGTGACCTGGACTTTAAATCTCACACTATGATTAAATGGGAAAAATAACTCTCCTCCCACTTTTCTAGGGAACAGTGGATTAAAGCACAAAATATTTCCTCTTCCTTATCAAAGTGTGTAAACCATAAAGAGACCATGTTTAAAATACATTTACGATGGTACCTCCCCTCTTTGAGATTAGCCAAAATGTTTCCTGGATCCTCAGACCTGTGCTGGAAAGGTTGTGGCCAGCAAGGGACCTTATTACATGTTTGGTGGGGCTGCCGAGTTATCCAAAAATTTTGGAAGTCGGTTTCTTCCCTATTGCTAGATTTCACGGGCCTTCCCTTCACCTTAACCCCTGAACTTGCAGTTTTAGACATAGGTTTAGATGACTTACCATTTTCCTTTTGCAGAATTGCATTCCACACCCTTATAGCTGCTAGAACAGCTATCGCATTTAATTGGAAAGAGAACGTAGCCCCTCACATATCCGAGGTAATTAGGAGAGTTAATTTGAATCAGATTGATTGAACCTCCGTTCATTTGTAATAAGAAAAAAATCCTTCTGGGACTAGGATCTTCCAAACATTGTGCTCCTATTGTTTTATACTAATATACTCTGTTATACCTTCCAACAGCAGATATAATACTGTTCTCTTGCTTCAACTCCGACTAATCTATCAATATCCACGATGGTGTTTTATTTACATTGTTATTTGTCCACTTTTGGACACAGTATTATTGTTTTTGATTTATTGAACTCCGTACTGTGATTATTTGTTTAAAGAAAAGAAGGATGGATCTCTTCGTCCTTGCATTGATTATTGGAGTTACTTAAGATCACCATCAAGAACCGGTATCTGTTACTCCTGATCACTGAGCTCTTTGATCATCTACGGAGAGCCAGAATTTGACATGTGTGGAGCCTACAACCTGATCCGTATGCGTGAAGTTGACAAATGGAATACCGCCTTCAACAACCGTAACGGGCTTTTCAAGTATCTAGTGATGCCCTTTGGCCTCCGCAATGTTCCAGCCATCTTCCAGGACTTTGTCAATGAAGTCTTCTGAGACCTCCTGTATGTTTGTATCATAGTATATCTAGATGACATCTTGTTCTTTTCTCCTGATCTCAAATTCTCATTGTGACCATGTGCGCCTGGTTCTAAGACACTTACGAGCTAAGCACCTCTGTGTAAAACTGGAGAAATGGGTTTTTGAACAGACCAGTCTACCATTCCTGGGGTACATCGTCTCAGATAGAGGTCTGCTAACGGATCCTGCTAAATTATCTGCTGTTCTTCAATGGCCGTGACCTGTAGGACTTCAGACCATCCAGCGCTTCCTGGGATTTGTGAACTATTATCGTCAGTTTACTCTCCACATCTCAACTCTGACGTCCCCCAACGTGGCTCTGGCTCAAAAGATCTCAACCCTTAAACTCTGGTCGCCTGAAGTGGAAGAAACCTTTGCCATTCTTAAAGCTGCATTTGCCACATCACTGATTATTTGCCTGGATTCAGAAAACTCTTCTATTTAGAAGTGGATGCCTTTTGTATGGGAGCCAGAGCTGTTCTCACACAGAACACTCATAGAGGCAAGACAATTACCTGCGTTTTTTCTCAAAATTCTTCTTCCCTGAAGAAAGAAATGACACCATTGGGGATTAAGAATTGCTGGCCACCAAATCGGCATTAGAAGAGTGTTGCAATCTTCTGGAAGGTGCTTGTCATCCGGAGAATACCTTCACTTCACTCCGCTTCTACCTCCAGACTGTGCAATGCTTAAATCTCACTCACGCTTGATGGTCACTCTTTTTCTCGCAATTTGATTTTCTTCTTTCTTTTAGGCTTGCAGACAAAAATGTGAAGGCAAATGCTCTTTTCTGTTCCCCAGATATCGCTGGCCTCAACCCAATCTCTCAGCACATCATTCCTCCAGAATGTTTGATTGCTGCAGCTCCTAACAACCTCCAATGGTTTCCTCCAGAGAAAAACTTTTTTTGTCCTGCCTTAAGAAAAATAATTCTTAAATGTAGTCACTCATTCCAGATAGCCAGCCACCCCAAGGATTTGAAAATCTTTATTACTAATCTTGCCATACTATTGGTAGCCTAATCTTGTCCAAGATTTTATAGATTTTGTTCTCTCTTTTTCCAGTTGTGCCCGCAATAAATCATCTCATCTCAAACCCTCCATACTGCTTCTTCCCCCACCTGTCCCTGAGAAACCATGGACTCATATTGCTATGGACTTTAATAAGGATTTACCACCCTCCTCTAATCACACAGTCATTTGGGTGGTCACAGATTATTTTTCAAAGATGTCCCATTTCTTGCCACTTCCTGTCTACCCACTGCTCTACAACCATTTCTTCCAGCATACCGTATTTTTCGGACTATAAGACGCACCGGACTATAAGACACAACTTGGTTTTAGAGGGGGAAAATAGAAGAAAAAAATTTGAAGCAAAAAAGTCCTGGCTGAAGTGTAGTTTTTATTGGAACCATTTTGGGATAGATGCGACTTTCTGATCACTTTTTATTCCAATCTTTTGGGATTATTAAATGACTAAAAAAAAACAATTTTAGCGTTTGGAATTATTTCTTCTACAGTGTTCAGTGTACAGGATAAATTATGTTATATTTTAATAGATTGGACTTTTACGGACAAGGTAATACTAATTATGTGTAATTTTTTATTTGTAAAATGACAAAAGAAGGTGATTTAAACTTTTAATATTTTTTTAAACTTTTTTTTTTTACTTTAATACTTAGTCCCCTTAGGGTACTTGACCACTAGGGGGCAGAATACCTTATCCTATATACAGCAGTAATGCTGTACTGCTGTACATAGGAGTTTAGTTCAGTACCTATTACACCCTGTCTTAGGCAGGGTGTAACAGGTCTACCAACATGGCAGCTGCGGAAGCCTGCATGCGGCTTCCTGCTGCCATGGCAACTGATAACCCCCCTGCAATGACGTTGCGGGGGGGGGGGTGATCGGACGGAGGAGTGGTGCTCAGCACCGCTCCTCATACAGCTAGACACAATGGCGTTTAAAGTGTTAAGCGCAGGGATGAAGCCAGTTGAGCGCAGCTGCCGGCTCCATCCCTGCACACTGCCAGTGCTGCACTGAGTGCAGGCGCCGGCTGTATTGAACGCGGCCTAACTGAGCTGCTGCTCTGAGTGATCTCAGGTCAGCAGGCAGCTGGAGAGGAGCCAGACGAGAGGAGGAGAGAGGAGCTCCTCTCAGCCTACTGCCTCCTTGAGATCTGTCAGAGCGGCAGCTCAGTGCGGCCGTGTTCAATACAGCCATCAGCCACGCTCAGCACAGGGCATTCAGACTATAAGAAGCACCCCTGTTTTCCTCCCAAATTTAGGGGGAAAAAAGTACGTCTTATAGTCCGAAAAATACGGTATATTCTGCCTACATGGACTTCCTTTACATATGGTGTTTGATTGAGGGGTTCAATTTGCCTCTAAATTCTGATATACACTCTGCTCCCAACTACAAGTTAAATTGGACTTCTCTGCAAAATATGTCCACCTCAAAATTCCTAGCCTCAAGCTCCTTTTGCTGTTCTCAAAGAAATTGATCCGATCTGCTAAAAACTACGTTTGCCTCCATCCATGCGTATCCCAAACTTCTTCCATGTTTCCCTGCTCAAGCTCTTTCTCCTTAACTGCTTCTCCCAAGGAACCAGGACATCCCCTCCTGAAACAGACTCAAATGGCATCTATGAAGTTCAGGCAATTCTTGCGCATAAAGCACATCTCAGAGGGAGGATCTATTAACTGGTGGACAGAAAGGGGTTCAAGCCCGAAGAGAGTTCATGGGAGCCAATGGAAAACATCAATGCTCCTGATCTCATCCATAGATTCCACTGCCAGCAGACCCAGAAGAAGGGGTGGGTTAAGGGGGAGTACTGTCAAGAAGCATGCCTGGAACCTGCTCCAGACTGTGGACGCGTTTGTTTCTCTGCCTCCTGGTCTGCTCGTTACCCAACTATGCATCTCCTGCTCTGCTCCCACTCACTGTCTCCAGGTCACTCTCCAGGACATGCACGTGCTGACTCTTGGAGATTTACAGGGCCAGCGCACTGCTGATTACCAATCAGGGGGCACTGGACCCTTTATTAGGTCACATCATTCTGTTACCCTCGTGGGTGTATTGGTGTGTTTTGCTTATGTCTACTTTCTACTCATTTATGCTATCTGAACTTTGACCTCTGCTTGTGACCACGACTATTCTCTGCCTACCCTGACATTGTTGCAAGTGACCTGAGCACATTTGGCCTGCTGCCTGCCTTGACCTACTGCCTGCCTACCAACCATGTACTTGCTTGTACCACACATACACCTTCACTGTTATCGTGAGTCGTCTTGACAGGGGTAGCAACCTAGGAGTTCCCCATAGCGAAGTATTGTGGTAGGCTCTGGTGAATACCGGAAGGCTTCTTAGACTCTGCTTCCAGTCTTGGTTCAATAAGTCATCTCTTGCGGTGACCTAGAGAATCCACTACCGTCCCCATGACATTATCTAGCTCTCTCAGTTCTATATTTATAGGTATTAAATATCGCGTCTAACTCGAACTTGTTTCCCTTCCAAAATCCCTCCTGTGCACAGATATTACAATTTTAATTACTGGAGGCATCATGGTGCAGGTATTGAAGTGAAGGGATAACGGCAACACAGACACATTTCTCATTGGGAATTCCAATACTTTAAAGTGTGTTGTGCACCTACCTGTACAACACTATCAGGTGAGAAGCCACCTTTATAACTCTATACAAAGATACTATATTGTCATATTGCACTAGGTGTTCGCTCTGGTGCTTTTTTCTGTTTTTTTCGTACAGATTTACCATGCCTTAAATAATAATAATAATTACAGTAATTATGTATTAGCGGTACTAAGATAATGGGCCTGCTGGTCTTCATTGCATCCTAGGCAGGGAAATTGGATGGAACAAAAGAGCACAAGGGCATTTTATTATTATTTGGATACACCTAATACAATCACCTCTGGGACCTGCACCTTTCTCGGAAAAGTTACAGAGCAGTACAGAGAGTTGGTCTTGCTTGAGAAAAACTCTTCATTCTGTTTTATGGAAGTTCCAAGTATAGCAAAGTTCCATGTTTGTCTGTGCTTGAAATTCCCTTAGAACAGAATGAAGAGTCAGTGAACGCTACACAGGTTCACTTCCTATTTGGCGTAAACACACTTGGGGTCTCTTTATACTATGTCTTGCAGTGCTCCTTAAAAACATGTGTTTGGGGAATTCCTCAACATATACAGTATCTCACAAAAGTGAGTACACCCCTCACCTTTTTATGAGACAATACTGAAGATATGACACTTTGATACAATGTTAAGTAGTCAGTGTACAGCTTGTATAACAGTATAAATTTGGTGTGCCCTTAAAATAATCAACACACAGCCATCAATGTCTTAACCATTGTAAACAAAAGTGAGTACACCCGTGAGTGAAAATGGACAAATATTTTGTCAATATTTTGAATAGCCACTATTATTTTCAAGCACTGCTTTAACTCTCTTGGACATGGAGTTCACTAGAGTTTCACAGGTTGCCACTGGAATCCTCTTCCATTTCTCCATGACCACATCATGGAGCTGGTGGATGTTAGATACCTTGCTCTCTCCCACCTTCCATTTAAGAATGCCCCACAGATGCTCAATAGGGTTAGATCTGGATACATGCTTGGCCAGTCCAGCAACTTTACTTTATTTTTTCTTTCAGCAAGTCAGTGGTCGTCTTGGAGGTGTGTTTGGAATCGTTATCATGTTGGAATTCTGCACTGCGGCCCAGTTTCCAGTTGGAGGGGATCATGCTCTGCTTCAGCATGTCACAGTACATGTTGGCATTCATAATTCCCTCAATAAACTGTAGTTCCCACATCCGGCAGCACTCATGCAGCAGCAAATCATGTTACTCCTACCACCACGCTTGACTGTACGCAAGACACACTTGTCTTTGCTCTCCTCACCAGGTTGCTGCCACACACGCTTCATACCATCTGACCCAAATAACTTTATCTTTGTCTCATTAGACCACAGCCTGTGGTTCTAGTAATCCATGTCCCTAGTCTGCTTGTCTTCAACAAATTTTTCTTGCGCATCATCTTTAGAAGAGACTTCTTTCTGAGACAACAGCCATGCAGACCAATTTTATGCAGTGTGTAACATATGGTCTGAACACTGACAGGCTGACAACTCCACCTTTTAACCTCTGCAGCATTACTAGCAGCACTCATACATCTATTTTAAAAAGGCAGTCTCTGAATATGACGTTAAGCACATGCACTCAACTTCTTTGGTCGACCATTGCGAGGCCTGTTCTGAGTGGAACCTGTCTTGTTAGATCTTGGCCGTGCTGCAGCTCAGTTTCAGGGTGTTGGAAATCT
This sequence comes from Phyllomedusa bahiana, assembly GCA_025379985.1. Lineage (NCBI taxonomy): Eukaryota > Metazoa > Chordata > Amphibia > Anura > Hylidae > Phyllomedusa > Phyllomedusa bahiana. Next base: position 62,232 of record JAODAL010008531.1, read on the forward strand.
TCATATAGCCTAGGCCATCTTTATGTAGAGCAACAATTATTTTTTTTAGATCCTCAGACAGTTCTTTGTCATGAAGTGACCAGTATGAAAGAGTGTGAGAGCATAGACAACCAACTGTGACACTTCTGCTCCCCATTCACACTTGAGAACTTGTAACACTAATGAGTCACATGGCATTGTGGAGGCAAAAAGACAAATTGGGCACAATTTGGGGTGTACTCACTGTTGTTGCAGTGTTTTAGATATTTATGGCTGTTTTTTAAGTTATTTCGAGGTCACACCAAATTTACACTGTTACACAAGCTGCACACTAACTACTTTACATTGCATCAAAGTGTCATATCTTCAGTGTTGTCCCATGAAAAAATACGATACAATAGTTCGAAAAATCTGGGAGGTGTACTTTTTTGAGATACTGTACATCTGGTAGATATGAATATACTTTATATGGGCCCCGGTGTACCATCATATGTATGTAGGTTTCAATGCAAAAATCATACATTGTATCGTATACATTTTTTTTGCTGCTTACCCCTTTGTGGAATAGCACAGTGTGCTGTGTTATTCCATAGAATAAAAAAGGCAACTCCAACACATACCAGCACACACAGTGCTAAAGAACACCACTCACCTCTCTTACAGTATAATATCCCCCTTATCTCCTTGCACAGCAGTGCTCTTCCTCAACCCATTTTAGTATCACACACCTCTTCTGCCCTAACACTCCCCCTTACACCATAGACCATTCCCCTTTAAAGGTTTTCTCATGACTGGCTTTTTCATTCATCTTGTGCTTTTTCACTAGCTTATAGCCTGGGATCCAGTGGTGGGTCTCTCCTCCCAGTAGAGCGTGACCTCATCACACCCCCTCCCCATTCCTGCTTACTCCTCAGTCCTCATTCTGTGTGAGCAGGGGAAGGGAGAGGATGTCACAGCTCTGCAGACCTCCTGCAGTGGTCAGTTCTCTGGTCTGCAGAGCTGTCGCCTCCATCTCATTTTCCAATTCTTGTAACTAGAACACCTGCATTGATGTAAACGGTTATACATATAGCCCCCTAATATTACAGAAAGTGACATCTTGTCATTGTATCTAGCAGAATGTATTATATGTGTGTTATATGGGTGGGGGGGCAAAATGTATTATATATGTGTTATATGTTAGGGGGGACCAGAGTGTATTATATGTGTATTATATGGGTGGGGGAGCAGAGTGTATTATATGTGTGTTATATAGGTGGGGGGAGCAGAGTGTATTATATGTGTGTTATAAGGGTGGAGGGGCAGAGTGCATTATATGTGTGTTATATGGGTGGGGGGGCAGAGTTTATTATGTGTGTGTTATATGGGTGGGGGGAGTGACTCTAGCAGTGTCCAGATCCTTCACATCAGAGCTGGAGATATGCAGAGCAGCGTTTAGTTTCACTTTCAAACAGCTCAGGGGGGGAGTAAGCACAGAGAGTGCAAACAGCCAATTTCAGCAGATGGGGCGTGTCTTCCTCAGGCGTGTGTCCTTTCCAGGGGTTGAACCAAATATCAGGTAGCCAATCACAGCAAAGGGGGTGTGGCCGACCACAGGCTTCAGATTTAGCTCCAGTCACACATAGATTAGCTTATAGCTGCTACACTAAATTATTTAGGTAATATAAACCAATTGAAAACATGCTTATTTTTACTGTCCCCATCACTACAAATATGATCTTTGTAGCGAGAAAACCTGCTTTAAGAGCATCCTTCCATCCACTGCTAGTAGCAGCTCTGACTGTATTGTAGATGGTGCCCTTTCATTAGAGAAGGCAGTTCTTTGCTGATCTGCTGTGACAAGTCCAGCACAATCCCGAAATTAATGCTGTATATACAACTAGAAGTAAAGAAAGCAGGGAAACTGGGAACATACAGCACTACTCACAATAGGTCATTCTCGAAAATTCCCAGCACAAATATTTAACTAATGGAACATTTAAAATGCATCACTGCTATGCTTTTAGTGTGCAGTTTAATCAAGTTTTGTATGCCTACCTACTGCATCCCTAGCTCTAATGAGAAGACAGTTCTGTGTTGACCTGCTGTGACAAGCCCTACATAATCTCGGTCTGAATGCTCTACATACAACTAGGAGTAAAGTAAGCAGGGAAACTGGGACCATACAGGACTTCTCACGGCAGGTCTCCCCTGCAACTTACTCATCATGCAATGCACCTTTATTAATGAACACACAGGTTATACCTTCGCTGCAGGTCCCCACCTGCTATTCAATATGCCTCCAATATTAGTGCAAATGGTATATATACAACGGTATGCTTCCGCAATAAAACATATAAATTTTTATTCAAATCTTACATAAAAATTTGAATGTCCAGTGTAAACAGATTCCACACTTCACTTTCTATATATTGTATTATCATTTATCATTCACCTGGTGGTTCATTGAAGTATCTCCTTTACTTTGCGTAGTCGCATGGGAGATTCTGTCCGGAGTGGACTTGTTGCATCCAGCGTCTGTGCTGTGTGAGCCTTCCTCAACACCTCACCTCTCAAACAGCGCTACGTCTCGCGACGTCTCGAGAGCTACACGCCCTCTTTGTCAAGCATAGAGGTAACCATAGGATACATCACTTATATATGATTCCTGTGTGTCTCAATGTACATTCATTATCTTAAAAACTGGTGGTTCATTGAAGTATCTCCTTTACTTTGCGTAGTCGCATGGGAGATTCCGTCCGGAGTGGACTTGTTGCATCCAGCGTCTGTGCTGTGTGAGCGTTGCTCAACACCTCACCTCTCAAACAGCGCTACGTCTCGCGACGTTTCGAAAGCTACACCCCCTCTTTGTCAAGCATCTTCCCAGTACCCTGACTTCTGTATACAATATATACTGTATGTATAAAACATAAACACTCCATGTATGATGAGCTGCAATCCACACCATAACTTTGTTAGATCTATGTCACTCCCTGGTTTCTGACACTCTTGGCACCCACCTGCAGGTACTTAGTGGCAAATACATCCCTGCCTACCAAATATACCATATGCCTGTATATAAACAACTCTTCACCCTGTCTTCAGCTTTTTCACTGTTATGCATTGCATTTATGTGATGGATGTCATGCAACCCTATCTGCAATTAATTGCCAGAGGTCATATGCCATGTGTGTTTGCGGGAAGAGGGACTAACCTATGGCTATGCCATTTTGTGCACAACCTAGGACCATGGCTCTGGTATAGAAAAAGAAATGTGATTAGAATCTTAAATAGATGTATATTGGAACATTGTGTAGTTTATTATTCTAGAAAAAATAGGTTTACAAAATGTAAGCTGGTCAAGCCCTTTAATATGATTAGAAAATGGTAGCTTACTTTAAAGCTTCTTGTGTTACTACTTGAGCAGAACCCAAAGATCCTATAATACCTTGGGCGACATGTATGAATTCGAATGCGTACTTTTTTCTTACTTGGCGCCGACACTCCAGTTCTAAATAGATATAGAAGAGTGTAGAATATGACAGTATGAAGATTTTTGGCGCATTACATAGAGCTTAATGCGCCAAACTTTATATGGGCATATAGCTTAATGTGCCAAACTTGGCGCACTAAGTTCTATGTAATGCGCCAAAAATCTGTCGTATTCTACACTCTTCTATATCTATTTAGAACTGTTTGGGGTCGGCGCCAAGTAAAAAAAAAGTATTGCATTTGAATTCATACATGTCGCCCCTCTTAATGTTTCAATGCTCGGATTATGAGATTCTGAGAGTGTACCAATACGACAGATTTTTGGCGCATTTACATAGAGCTTAATGCGGCAAGTTTGGCGCATTACACTCTATGCCCATACAAAGTTTGGCGCAGTAAGCTCTATGTAATGCGCCAAAAATCTTCATACTGTCGTATTCTACACTCTTCTATATCTATTTAGAACTGGAGTGTCGGCGCCAAGTACAAAAAAAATACGCATTCGAATTCATACATGTCGCCCATAGACCACTAAAGCCCACGTTTTGCACTTTTTAACCATTGGAGTGCTGATGGCGATGACAACAAGTGCTACAATTTTTTCTATATTTATATATAATCTATTTGTACCTTCTCTATGTACAAAACATTTTTTACACTGTACATCACTAGATCAACACTTGTCCTGTTATGTCATTTACACTTGCTACTTATTATTGCAGATGAGACCAGTGCCGCCCGCCCATTATCCTGAGATGGATATTTTGCAATCTACAGTAACTAGTATTGGTGATCAGACAAAAGTTTCCTACTGGCAGATTTTTCTACAGGTACCACTGGTGCATCAGAGAGAACACATGTACCTTGTAAAGTATGTTTTTCAGGAAGTAGGATCCACCATAGGAACACTTTTCTCTAGCAGATATATATTTAGGTGACTATAGCAATTGTCCATCATAAGACACACAGTTTACCTATGGTGATATTTTAGTAGGTGGCACATGCCAGTGATTCTAAAGACCCACCAAAGGAAAGGTTTTGCTAGACAATTTTTAGATGCCACTGGTCCGTTACTGGGAGTACATCACAAAGTAAAATTTAAGCATGGAATCCACACGGATTCTGCCGCTGAAGACCGCATTGTCCAACCAGTGTTTAACGAGTATTTTTTTTTTTTATAAAAGTACTTGCTTATTGCATGAGGATTTAGAGGCATTTTTCAGATTTGGTTTTATAGTTGGTTTGCAGTCAAAGTCCAATTCATGCCTACTGCCTTTGGACTCGAATCAGAGTTAAAAACCAAATGCAATACATGTACAAATGAATTGTACACTTAATGCATAAGGGTTTAAGCCATCGCATTGACACAATAGTGCATTTTTAAGTATTTTCACCATGGAATACGACCAAAAAAATAAGAATGTTTAAAGTTTTTTGACAACTTGTCCGTTTTGAAAACCGCAAGCCAAAAATAGGCTTCACATGAACTACAACAAATATTTTCTATTGAGGTCAATGGGAATCATTTTGTTTCAGTTTTCAACAAGGATTTCTAAGCATAATCCTCATGGAATCCGGCTAGAAATCTTCATCATGTGGACAGAGCTTTAACTAATTGGTGAGTGTTTTGAATATACGCTGATATACCTCTGCTGTCGCTTAAGTTAGGGCGCAGTAAGGAGCGTCTTAGGGGTATAGTGGGGTCGCTCTTGTCAGGGCAGATGCCCTACTTCCTGGATTCCATAGATGAAATAGAAGGAGATACAGGTCTCAATTCTCTGTCACCATCATCATTAGCATTGCTTAAATAGATCCCTGTGCAGTTTGACAATGGTGTGACTGAACTAATGAAAAAATTTGGGCTTGGAATGTCCTGTCCTGTTTTTCTCTAACCATATCCAGAAGTGTGTGTTTAGGGTTAACTTACCGTTGTGAAGCTCCACCCTTCTCCTGAAGCTTCATCCCTCTTTCCATCAATGCATGGACGACTGCTGCAGGAGGCCGGTGGCAGAATTGAGTATATATCCTTGGGGAAGGGTGGTTAGACTGGGAGAGGGGGGATAAAGTAGGGTATGAGAAGTTTAGAGTGAGAAAGGGGGATAAAGTGTGATATGGGTGTTAAGGGTGAGCGGTGGGTTAGAGTGAGGGCAGGAGGTTTAAAGTGTGGTGGAAAAGTGTTTTTTTTTTGTTTACAGTGTAGGGAGAAAGGGATATTTGAGAGTTGGGGTGGGAAGGTAGAGAGTGAGGGGTAGAGATGGTGGTGGAGTAGTGGGCACATGGTTTTCCTATCTTAAAAAAGCTGGGTGATTCCCCATAGGTGGCACCCATCTTTTCTAAGATAGGAAAACTGTTTGCCACTTGTAGGGCATGGAGCATCACCCAAATTTCCTGGATGCTGGATAGACTATCAAGCACCCAGAAAAGCTGGGTGATGCTCCAACCCCATAATTGTCATGAATCTTTCTTATGATAGGAAAACTGAGAGTGGAGGATGGGATATCACCCAGCTTTCCTGCATGCAGGATAGAATATCCAGTGTTCAGGAAAGCTTTCCTGGATGCTGGATAGAGTATCCAGCCTCTGTATTTGTATATGTGTAATGTTTATGTTTATTTACAGGTTGCCTTTTGGACTACTTTGGATTCAGTGGAATATGTCGGATCAACTTTAACAAGTTTATGTAAAAGAATAAAATAGATCCAAAGAGAGCTGGTGTCAGGGAGTGTTTATTTAGATAAAAGTTTTTTTGTGCAATTTTTGTCCATTTTTTTCCATTTAATTCCAGTGTTAGTAATGAAAGCATCTGACAGACAACTCTCCATTACTATCGCTCAAGCTTGGTGTCAGCCAGTTGTGGCTTTCTTTGCCCAAGGATGACACTCACCCCATATTAACCCAGTACACTATATACAAAGATCGCCAAACCACTCTTCTGTGATATTTATACAAAATTTATACAAAGAGCAATTAAAGTGCGGAAAATATTATATATATCACAGAAGAGTGGTTTGGCGATCTAGTGAAATGTATTGAGAAGGATTCGGGAGATCCTGATAGATTGCCTAGAGTTATATTAACCGGTGATATAAGTGAAAGAAGGATCTTGTGAAGTGACAAAGACAGTACATTTACTCCTAATACCTTCTTTCCAACCAAAGAAATGTCTTTTGAAAAAATCTCAGAGCTTACTGAGAAGAAAGCAGACACTTACACACTTACTGAGGAAGAACGAGTTAACATCTTGAGACAAGCAGAAACCGCAGGTCTGCATTGGGAGTTAACAACCAGTCAGAATCCAGCTGACCGAAGTAAACAATCAGAAGCCTTGAGGAAAAAGGAGTTAACATTGATCCTGCATGCGTCGACATTAACAGAATACTTAAAGGTCCAAAGGATCCCTAGAGGCCTCCGAAGTACACTTGCTCCAATCTTGCTCAAAGATGATAAATAATATTGTGAAAAATTGTACACATTGAGCAATCGTTACTCCCTAGATTTAATATTCTTAACTGTGCAATACTTACAGAAAGCTATATATCAAGTAAAAATGGACATTGAAAAAATCGAGATGGAATGCAGAGAGACTATGCTGGAAATGTTTTCTTTGAAACAAGTAGAAATAACGGCAAACATTAAAAAATTTAAAGAACAACTGATGACAATTAAATTAAAAAAGTTTGAGAGAGATACAAAAGATTATTTATATGACAGAGTCTATACATGGGCAGCAGAAAGATCTAAGCAGAGAAATTGGAGAAGAACATCTTACCCTGCACAATCAGATACAACATCAGCGGATTCTGATATAAATGTAAATGAGAAACAAATATCAAAAAATCTGAGAAGTAAACAGAGAAAAGAACCTTTTTTAGGAGACAAGAAGGAACAGGAAGCTACAAGCACAGATTCTCTCGAAACTAAAGAAGGAACCAGCAAATTGAGACCGCGAAAGAAAACAAACAAGAAGAATTAGATGATGGGATAGTTAACTTATCCTCTAAAGAACTGACGGAGGCACAAAGAAAGGCCATTAATAAAGGACTGAACTATATACCAACGATTAATATGTCAAAATTTGAATTTGAATTGGACTTTTATAAGTTTTGTCGCAAAGTCAAATTGAAAATGATGTTTGATAAAAAACAGAAAAAATTTAATAATTCTGTACCATCTAAATTATATAAAAAAAGTAAATATGATCCAGAATTATCCAATTCAGCACTGGAAACTATAGTGAAGTCAGAAGTATTGGAACAGTGAGATGAAGTTAGGAAAAAGGAGGTTTACAATATGACAAAAGAAGAAATTAGATCCTTGAAACAGCTTGGTGAGGATAGATCGGTAAAAGTGAAGAGAGTGGATAAAGGAGGTGCGACGGTAGTAATGAATAGAGTACAATATCTAGAGGAGGCTCAAGTACAGCTAAATGATGAGAAAGTCTATCTGTCACGATCTGGAGCTGGTTAGAGTCTTAGGTTGTGACTAATAGGCACCCACCTGAAGGAAGCGTAGTCGACAAGCCAGAGGTCGGTAACGTGCGGGCGATGTCAGTCTTCGAGGAGCAGGCAGGAAGCGTAGTCGGTAAGCCAGAGGTCGGTAACGTGCGGGCGATGTCAGTCTTCGAGGAGCAGGCAGCAAGCGTAGTCGGTAAGCCAGAGGTCGGTAACGTGCGGGTGATGTCAGTCTTCGAGGAGCAGGCAGGAAGCGAAGTCGGTAAGGAAAGCAAAGGTCGAAGCACAATAGCATAAATGGTAGACAGCAAACTGGACAGGAGCAAGATTATAGCACGCACAATAACCTCACATGGAGGAAGTTCAAGGCTGGGCTTAAATAGGAAGTCCAGGGGTGGAGCAACATGATGTCACAGGGCAAGGCTGGGAAAACAAGGACCTAACAAGGTTCAGCACTGGAGCTGTCCAAAGGACCAGATGAGCAGGGTAACGGTCTGGGATTCAAGGGAATCCCGACACTATCAAAAGCTGGATAGTGATCCAACAGATAAGTTTAAACAGGAATTAGATATTATGATAATGGAAGCAGAGGAACAAGGTATAATAACGAAAGAAATTGGTAAAGTTCTAATTACAGAACGCCCAAGAGTACCAATATTATATCTAATTCCCAAAATACATAAAGACATGGAACACCCCCCGGAAGACCCATAGTGTCGGGTGTAGGCTCCTTATTCCATCCAATAGCCCCATATATAGACAGTTATCTACAAGAAATTGTTGCAAAACTTCAGTTCTGCTTGAAGGATACAAATGATTTTCTGGATAGGATAGAGTATTTGGATGTAAGTAGGGTCACTATGTTATGTACATATGACGTAAAAAGTCTGTACACCAACATACCTACTGAAGAAGGAATAGAAGCAGTGAGAGAAAAATTGTGTGAAAAACCTCTGTTAAAAAATGATGAAATTGCATTTTTGACCTCATTGTTAGAAACCATACTTACTAAAAACTATTTTCGATTTGGAAATAGTTTTTATTTACAAAAACAAGGGACCTCTATGGGATCGCTGGTAGCGCCTAGTTTCGCTAATATCTTCATGAATAAGATAGAGTCTGAGCATGTCATCCACAGTAGTCTCGGCCGCAATATTTTACTGTGGCTGAGATTTGTGGATGACGTGTTCATGCTCTGGATGGGGACAGAAATGGAATTGGAAGAGTTTAATAAATTTTTGAACAAATTCCATCCACTATTAGAGTTCACTGAAACAAAACATCCTAGTAAAATAAATTATCTAGATGTGACAATAAATAAAGAAGGAGATAAATTAAAAACATCTTTATATTCAAAGCCAGCAGATAGGAATAATTTACTAAGAAAAGATAGCTATCATGCACCTAATGCATTTAAGGGCATACCGAGAGGGCAATTCTGCAGAGTGAGGAGAATATGTACTACAATGGAGGACTATCGTGATCAAAGTGAAAAAATAGTGAGGAAATTAGTAACACGAGGTTATGATGAACAAAATGTAAGAAAAGTGAGTAAGGAAGTAGGTAGAATATCAAGAGAAGAAATGCGTAAAGGTAAAAAGAAGGTACAAGAATAACGTAGACTAGATTTTATATCTAAATATGATAAACATGAAATCAGTCAAAAAAAGTATTTTAAAAAAAATTGGAAAATTCTACAAAGTGACCCTACTTATAAACAACTATTCAGTGAAAAACCAAGATTCATATACAGAAAAGGTAAAACTGTAGGCAATTATATAGTGAAAGCAGATATAAGGGAAACGCAATATGTGAATAAATAACAATTTTTAAACACTCAAAAACGAGGGACATTTCCATGTCTCTTGTGTCAAAATTGCCATAGTATCATTAAAGGTAGTACGAATAACCATCTGTAGCGGGCGACGCGGCGCACCCCCCCTCCCTGGGATCCCTCCCCGGGAGGGGCGCTGCGGGCCGCGGGACGGGCCCGGGCCCCGCTCCGGAAACTCACCTGACCTCTTTCCTCTCTGTCGGGTCCTCTCCCCCGGCCGCGGCGTCGTGCCCACTCTTTAGCGCGCGCGCCGTCCTCGTCATTTAAAGGGCCGCGCGCCAATAATTAGCTGCTTGCCAGGTGTGCCCCATATATTGGGGACGTCGCGGGATTTCCTTTGCTGGAATCTTGTTGCCCTTTCCCTGGGAAAAAGCGTTCCAAAAGCATTCTCCCCTTTACCGTGTACAGACCCCTTGCTACTTTTCTCGACACCGAACCCTGCCGCCTGCGCTGCCCTTCGCCTGTCCACGCCCACAAACCCCATTGCCGCCTGCCCTGACCCCCGGGCCCCTGCCCACGACTACGTTTTGGACTAGTTCTGTCCTCGCTGCACCTCGGCCGCCATCGCAACAAGTCACGTCGGGGGGACGACCTGGTAGCCTCACCCCGGCAGCAAGCCATCCCGTTTTTGCGGGGGGCTCTGGTGAAAGCCGGGGGGCTACTTAGATTCCGTTCCCTGGCGTGGCTTAGCTATCACCCTTTGCGGTGGTCCGAGGGTCCACCACCCACCATTACAGTTGTCCGCCATGGACCCCGCCAAGGTGCCCTTGTCAAGTCTTGCGGATCCCCGAACATTGTCACCCAACAGTCACAGCAGATCGCGCAACAAGCGCAGAAATTGGGTCGCTTCCCCCATGATGGTCCCCAATTGTTGGGTCTCAGGGCCGCAACCTGCCTTTTCCCCGCGGTTCCTTAGCCCCGGCCGCCCGCGGCAACGGGGCCCAAAGTTCGCCTTCCTCTACCCCCCAAGTTTGAGGGGGACCAAGCTTTCAGAGGTTTCATCACGCAGTGTTCCTGCACGTGAATGATTCGCCCAGTTTTCCTTTTACCGAAAGGTCGAAGGTGGCGTCGTGGTGAGCCGTTTATCCGGAAAGGGCCCTGGCCTGGGCAGCCTCTTTGGGCCCCAAATGATCCTGTGAGCAGCCCTACGGGCCCTTTCCTCTCAGAATTCCGCGCGTCTTTGGACCCTGCACTCTCTTCTGGGGAGAGGGGCCCTTATTAAACCCTTTTCGTAGGGGGATCCCCGTAGGGATTATCGGCCCATTCCGCCCCATAGCCTCCGGGTGGAAAGGGAAAAACCCCGCTCTTCGACTTTTAAGAAGGGCCTGCAAGCAGAGTAAAGGAGGCCGGGCAGCAAGGGATCTTCCATCTTCGTTTAGCGAGTCATCCCCTGGCCAAAAAGCTTTGACGTGCGTTTTGCAGAAAGACAGCAGGACCCTCCGCCAGGGGTGATTGGCACCCCTCCCCGTCCCTGTTGGCCCCGTGTTCAAGATCTCCACTGCCTCCTCCTCGGTTTCCACCGAAAACCCCATGCAGGGTGGCCCGGGGCTCACTTGTCAAAAGTTGGAGCTGTCCCGCCGCGGATGGAGAACCTTTGTCTCTACTGCGCCAGTGGATCATTTTCGTTAGAAGTTGTCCCACGCCCTTTAGAGGTCGGGAAACGCTCGCCCCTAGGCCATGGGAGAGGCCCCCTGGGTGCTCATCCCCTCCCCAGACTGATGTTGCAGTGGAGGTAAGACGGTGGGGCCTATCTCTGGGTCTCTCCCTTTCCCTGGACTCCGGCCTCCCGGGAACTTCATTCATGCCTCCTTGGTGTCTCGCTATCGCGTGCCATCACCGTTTGGAAAACCTTTTTGCTCTTCTTCTCAGCGGGGAGCTTCTCAGCGACCCATCCAGTTCATCACCCACCTTTTACCCTCCCGGGGGGGGTCTTCACACGGGGATCTCCTTTCATGTCCGCCCCTCGCGCTTTTTGGCGATCCTGTTGGGGCTGCCCTGGCTGAAACGTCACGCCCCACGTTGATTGGAAACGGAAAATTTCTACGCTGGGGATCGGGTGCCAGGATCTCTTTTTTTCCCCACCCCCCCCCCCCCCCGTCATCCCGCAGTCCACCGGGTCTGACAGCGGAGTAAACCCGGGTTTCAGTGATGTTTCCGGAGAAAAAAGCTGAGAAGTACCCCCCATCGGCCCTATGACTGTCATTTGACCCCCCTTCCCGGAACCAGTCCCCCATGGGTAGGGTCACCCCCTGCCCTGGGCCCCCGACTCAGGGGCCATGTCGGATTTAAAACAGGAGAATTTGGGGAAAGGGGTTTTATACGCAAGTCCCCCCTCGCCCCCCGGGGCTGGCTTTTTTTTCGTCCAGAAGAAAGACGGGTCTCTTCGGCCGTGTTCGTTTTCAGGGGGCTGAACAAGATCACGGGGAAGAATCGTTCCTTACCCCGTATCGGGGCTTTTGGTGCCAAGGTGTTTTCTAAATTGGACTGCGCCCTGCCTTTTAAATCGTCAGAATTCGTGAGGGGGTCGAGTGGAAAACGGCTTTCAACACCCGGGGGCCCTTTGGGTACCGGATGCCTTTTTGGGCTATGAATGCACCCGCTGTGTTTTAGGAATTTGTCAATGACGTTTTCAGGGGCTGCTGTACACCGGCATAGTGTACTGGACGATATTCTGATTTTTTTCTCCTAAACACAGGCTTATCGGGGTAAATACGGCAGGTCCTGCGAAGTCTGCGGAACAATCGACGTATGCCAAGCTGGGGGAAAATGTCGGTTCCACCAGGAAGTCTTTCCTTCCCTTTGGGACATAGTTCCGATCGTGGTCTGCGATGGACCCCCTAAATTTCCCGATCCAGCAGTGGCCACTCCTGTCAGTCTTTTAGGCGATTCAACGCTTCCTGGGGTTTCGCCAACTACTACCGCAGTTTTTCCCCCTTTTTTTTCGCTGGTGGCTCCCCTCGTGGCCCTCACCCCGGAAGAAAGCCATTCGAGTGTTTGGCCCCCGTCTGCTGAAGAAAGCATTCTCTCAAATGAAGTAGCTTTTCTTCGCACCTATCCCCTTCGCCCGGATCCGGGGAAGCCCACAGCCTGGGGTGGATGCCCCTTCCCTGGGGGAGGGGCATCCTGACCGAAAAGTCCCCAAGGCAAAACGGTTACTGCGGCTTTTTTTTCCAGACCCTTTCACCCGGCTGAACGTAACTATACCATAGGAGACGGGGAATGCTGGGCCCTCAAAGGCTCGGAGGAGTGGCGACTTTGCTGGAGGGGGGGCCCTCACCTTTCGACGTCTTCAAGACCACAAGAATCTTCAGTACCTCCAGACTGCCCAGCGTTTGAATCCTCGCCCAGGCCAGGGGGTCACTCTTTTTTCCGCTTTTTACTTTGGATAAATTCCGGCCCGGCCGAGAAAAGTCAAGGCTGATGCCCTCTCCGACCCCTTTACGTTTCTGGAGAAGAACCGAGCCAGACTTATTGTGCCGAAAAGCGATCCCCGCGGCTCCTGTGGATCTTTGGGGGGTACCACCGGGCCAAGACCCCTTCGTCCGGCGCCAGAGGAGAATTCGGAGGGGGGCATAGTTTCTTCTGGTGGTCACCCCGGGGGATGAAAGTCCCCCGCCCTATCTACGGCGCACGGTGGCCAAAACCCCGCCCCAGGACTCAAAGCTTTGTTTTTCCTGTGTCACGTGTGCCCGGAACAAGATTCCCGCCTAGGCCCTCGGGGGCCCCCGTCCCTCTCCCTCCAAGTCTCCTGGAACACATAGGCTGGACTTATCATGGACCTTCCCGCCCCTTTTCGGGGGAATTCTGTACTGGGGTGGTCCGGACCATTCTCTAAAATGTCCTACTTTTGGCCCTCCCCTGGTCTTCCCCCCGGCTCCCCCAACGGGAGGACATTTTTTCCGCAATTTTTCGTCTGCCGGTTTTCCCTTGCATATCGGGGTTTATGGGCGTCCAAATTTTTCCCCCAAGTTCTGGCGGGCCTGGGGTTTCTTTTTGCAATTAAATTGGCTTTCTTTGCCCACCATCCCCCGACTAATGGTCAAATGGAGAGGGGGGAATCAATATTGGGGAATACTGCGCCAAATTTTTCGTCCGGCCCCCCGGACAAATGGGCCGAGCTGCTCCGTGGGCTGAGTTCTCCTACAACATCGGGGCTCTGATTCTAAGGGCGTTTTCTCCATCCTGGGGGTCCAAAAGTCGTCACAGAGATGGGCGAATTGTTCTAACGAAGTGGGGAAATTGTTTAGAATTTCAGAAAACTTCGGGTTTGGAACGAAGTCGAAATTTGGGGTACTTCGGGTAAACGAAGTTGCTTTTGATTGATAAAAGGGCTGCGAGCACATGGGGCTACATGGGCAAAGCACTCTGGGAGGAAGAAGGGCAAACCCTGCATGACATGTGCGAGGTGAACCAAAATCAAGACCGGCGGGATTCTGTGCCGTCACCGCACTAAAAAGTCCGGTGCGACCCCGGAGCTCACATCCTCTCACTGTGCTCACAGGGAAGGGCTGCCGGGGCTATGGCTTTATGAAAAATTGATTTTTATATAGCGATTTTGTGGGGTGTCTCAGCTTTTCTCAGAGACTGTTCTTTTAAATGTTCTTTTTTCTAATTTTTTTGGGGGTTTTGGGATCGAAATTCCATTGCGTCCCGCAGCGCTTACATTCAATACCAAGGGGGATCTAAGCCAGTTCCGTTGTTTTCATTTGAAAAAACAGTGTTTTTACAATAAAAACCCCACTTTAAATTTTTGGTGCTCATTCTATTGCGAAAATTTACATCCGGGGTTAATTAAGCTTGTTTTGTGGTGGGACAAAAATAAAATTTTTTTCAACGCCAAAATAAAAATTTTTCCTGTAGCCTATTCACAAGCAAAGGTTTTAATTACACTGTACTTTTTTGTTGGCGTAGAAAACACGCAATTTAAACCTACAAAGCATTTATTTTGTGCGGCTCAATTTTTTGGGCGCAATTTACTCCGGGGTTTTTAATTAAAGCGTTTTTTGCTGGTTGGGACAAAAAAAAAACCGTTTTTTTCAACCCAAAATATATAAATTTTTCCTGTAGCCAATTCACAAGCAAAGTTTTTACAACTGAAAATCTCTTGTTGTGTGGCGTAAAAAAACACGCAATTGTAACACGCTACAAACTATATTTTGTGGGGCTAATTTTTTTGGGGAAATTTACACCCGGGGGTTAAAAAAGCATTGTTTGCGGTGTGCTAAAAAAATAAACCCGTTTTTTTCAACGCCAAAATAATACAATTTTCCTATAGCCAAATTTCACAAGCAAAGGTTAATTACAACTGTATCCTTTTTGTGTGGCGTAAAAAAACCCCAAATTTTAACACCTACAAAGCTACTATTTTGTGCGGCCAATTTTTTTGGGGAATTTACACCGGGGGTTAATTAGCGTTTTTTTGCTGGTTCCCGACAAAAATAAACCGCTTTTTCAACCCCAAAAATAATAAATTTTTCCTGTAGCTAATTCATGCCCAAGGTTAATTAACCTGTTTGTGCTTTTACATTTAGTAAAACACACGTTTTTTTAAAACGGCACTACAAGTAAATTTTTCCTGGCCATTTGTGGAGCGAAATTTATACCCAAGGGGTTACCCAAGCTTTTTACGGGGTTCATTTGGAGTCAAAAACGGGGTGTTTTATCATATACAGAAATCATATCAAACAGTGTCTGTAATTTTAAAAAAAACAGTATTCAGACAGAGAGGTGGCAGGCCTCACCTGCGAGTGGCAGTGGCACAAACATTCCTGGAACGGGCCCCCGGTGCGCACAGAAAGGGGACGTCCCAGCAGGGGTCCTCGGGAGGCCACAACTGCCGCTGTCATTACGGCCAGTGTTGTTCAGAAACCCAAGGGTTCTTGTGGTTGACTAGGACCTTTTCCCTCCCGATGACACTGACAACCCAGCCAAGACCCGGGGGGAAACCCCTCAGACACAACCCCTCATTTGGCAGGGCCCGGGGAGGGGGTCAGGGGCCCCCTCACCTGTCCCAGCCTGTCTCTGTCCCACCGGGTCCCTACCCAAGATCTCCCTGTGGTCTGGGCTCACGCCACTAATAGAAAGGGAAAAAAATTTGAGGGGGCAGTCAGCACTACTTGGAGCAAGAAAGGGTGCCAATATCCCTGTTTTCTTGCAGTAGGCAGCAAAGTAAATGTGGAGTGTGCATGGAGGTCATTTGTGAGAGGCAGCCTTGGCATACCAAGAGGTATGAGGACAGCAGTGACGATGAAACACAAATAGATGATGATGTAGCCGACCGCATTGGGAGCCGAGTGAGGAAGGGGCTTCATCATCGTCGGAGAAGAGGCGTCAGCTTGCGCGTCGGGCAGTGTGCAGCCACTGTGGGTCGTGTGGCCGTGAGTCAAATTTTTAGCAGCAGGGGGAGGTCGGGAGCCAAGCGGCCACGGGGTAAAAAATCCGCTTTGCAGGCCCAAGAAAGTAGTGGCACAGGGGCTCAGCGGGGGCAGCTGGGGCAGTAGTCACCAGTGGGGAGCGTTTGGCGGTAAAACCCGATACTCGACGGTGTGGCGTTCTTTGCAAGACACCGGAGGAGCTGAATAGGGGTTATGTAGAATTGTGGGGCAGAAATGAAGCGGGGACGGGGAGCTAACTTTGGGCACCCGGCCCTGCGTCAACAATGCAGCGTCACCATCCGGGCCTGGAGAAACGTGGCTCGATGTGGTGGTCCACCCTGCCGCCCAGAAACAGCAGCGCAGCGCCCAGTGGCTCGCATCCCCATTGAGCCATCAAGGCCCCACCACCTCTGCAGAAGGGGCGTTTCTCTTTATTCCCATCTGCCGGTCCAGATGCTCCGTCCTCGCTATTCATGGCGCCACAGGGTTCAGCGGGGCGTTGCAAAGAGACAACAGTATGCGTCCAACCACCCCTAAGGTGCAGCAGTGCCGTGCCCCGTCCAAGTTGGGGTATTGAAACCCTCCCTTTCCAAATGGGGCCAGCACCACAGAAAACAATGCTTTCCCGAGGCGAGAGGAGAGTCCAAGCCTAATTTTTTTTCAAAAAGGCAGTACCAGACTTCATAAATATGTAGAACAGAAGGGTCAGTCCTTGAGCTAAGGTTTGTTCCAAGGTCAGGGCAGCGCGGACGTCTGAGCTGAAACTCCCCGTCAGGGCCGTACTTTTCCTTTAGGGCCCACGGGGTAAAAGTGCTTCCTGCCCAGCACACCAAAAACTTGGACAGGAGACCCCTTTTTCTCCTCCACTTTTGTCAAAACCTGCGCACCTGCGCCAATTCCCTCCCCTCCCCCCCAAATCACCACCATCTCAGCCTCCCAAAGTACGCTCCATAACCACATGTTAGGGCACAGGGGTGTCACCATTTTCTACACCGGGCTTGCCTGGGCGAACGAAGTCACACAGGGGGGGGAACTGCTCCGCGTCAGCAGCAAGAAATCGATGTGTGCTTTCTCCGCGCCAACGCAAATGGAACCATGGTAAACGGACAATGGGAACATGGTGCCCGCCTGCACCGAGGAGGTGGCCAAACGCCCTGCATGGCGAAGTGTTCAATCTGGTTGTGAAAGCCCCCTTTGAAGTTTTCCACCGATCTTAAAACATTCGAAAATGGCCAAAAAAACGGGGTGCCTTTATCCTTGTACAAAGCCAAAACCCCCCTCGAGTTGCAGCGGCAGAAGGGCCCCCCCAACACAACTCTGATATCAGTTTCCACCGCTGGAATTCCAGCCTGCACATTTTTGGACCGATGTTGAACAGAAAAAGGCCAAAACGTTTTTTTTGATGACCGGCAGACAGAAGTACCCCCTGGTAACTTTGAGTCAGCCATGGCAGCTCATGCGTGACACGGATTGTGGGGCCATTCGAGGAGGCAACGTTATTGTCAGTGCCAGGACTAGGGGTGAATAACGCTTTTCCATGTTTCAGTCCGGGAACGATCTAAAAATCGTCTGGGGGGGGAAAGGGACGTGGCACACATCTCGGGCCACATGAGCCCGGGTGGGGGGCTGAAATGGAGGAGGAGGACATTGGAGCAGAAGCATTGTCTGGTGAAATGAGTGGATTTTCTACCCAGGTGACAAGAGAGGAGGAGCAGGAGCAGCTGGGGAGGTGGATGGAGATGAGGAAGACGAGGCAGATGACCCCCAAGCACCGTGGCAGCATACAGTGGAAATGGAGGCGGGAGCCCCTCGGAGTCCTTGGCAGATGGCCCGCAGCTGCTGATTTGCCCGGTATTTTCAGCCCCAATAGTCGCTCCGCAGAGGGATGCTTTTGGCTCTCCACCCTATTGGCCCCCCCCTACTAGTCCAAAATAGGAGCCCCTTTTTCCCCCTATTGAGAGGGAAGACAACTAAATACATAGGGGAAAACCTCCGTAATCAGTTTTGGCCGCTGCCTATGTGTGGCATCGCCCCCCTGACAGGTCGACCGGGGGGTTCCTCAGCGCTCACGTACTACTGCCGGCGGCTGCGGGGGAAGGTTGGGGGGGAGGAGCGTACCAGCTCCCTCAGTATTTAACCTAATCTGGAGTCACTGATGAGCACTTCCTTCACCCGCCTATGAGGAGGGGAGTCGCCAAACAGCACAGGGCTGGGCAGACCCGAACCAAAAGGGTTTTGGCCTACTTGGGAAACACTCTGCCACCTCAGTTAGAAGATCCCCTGGGGCTACTGGGAGCCAAACTGGTGTGTGGCCCGCAACTTGCCGGTTTCGTGAGAAGCTGTCCCGCCGCCCCTAGTGTGGGATCAAGGGGTGTTCAGTGCGGTGGGGGGCCCTCGTTACCCCAAGGAGAACCCCCTTTTTCCACGGGAAATATGGAACGACCCGACCTTTGTCAAGATGAATCAGGTGTGGATCGGCCCCGGATTTCCACACACCCAAAGCCTTTGGGTCAGTCTGGGTTCAAACTACCTGCCCCACCACTATTTTGATGCCGCCACCCGCCTGAGCCCCCACAAATTTCTGACAGTTTCTCCTCTGCCTACCACCAAACTTTACCAGGGCGGTATGCCACCCACCCCCAACACTCTTCATTGTGCCCCTTATGACCTCATGCGCGCTGTTGCTGTTGCCGTGATATCCACATGTGTCATTTTGCCCCTGTCTGACCTCATCTGCTGTTGTGGCGCTGCCCAAAATTCCCCACACTGTTCATTATGCCCTGCCTGACCCCATGCGCTGCCCCCGTGACCTCCGCTCTCAGTCATTGTGCCACTGGGCTTCCCCTGTTTTTCCCCCTCCAGAAAGTCTTGTGCCACTCTCTGCCCCGCTGCTGCGGACCCTGCCATGTCCCCAACCCCGTTCATTTTGGGACTGCCGACCTCATGCTGCTGCGCCGGACCTCCGCTCTCATCATTGTGCCCCTTGGGTTCCCCCTGTTTTGCCACCTCCAGAAGTCTTGTGCCACTTCTGACCTCTGCTGCGCTGTGACTCCTGCCATGTCCTCCACACTGTGCATTGTTCCACTGCCGCCTCATCTGCTGCCGCCGTGACCTCCGCTCTCATCATTTTGCCCCTCTTTGGGTTCCCCCTGTTTTGCCTCCCGAATGTCTTGTGCCACTCTCTGACCTCATGCTGCTGCTGTGCTCCGCCCTGTCCCCCCATGGTCATTGGCCACTGCCTGACCTCATGCGCTGCCCCGGACCTCCGCTCTCAGTCATTTTGGGGCCCCTCTGTGGCTTCCTCCTTTTTTCCCCCCTCCCGAATGTCATTGTGCACTCCTGATCTCCTGCTGTTGGACTCCTGCCCTGCCCTCCACACTGTGTCATTGTGCCCCTGCCTGACCTCATGCTGCTGCCGCCGGACCTTCCCCCTCGTCATTGTGCCCTTTTGTGGCTCCTCCTGTTTTGCCACCTCCAGAATGTCTTGTGCCCCTGCCTGTCCATGCGCTGCTGTCGGACCTCCCCACTTGTGATTGGCCACCTGTTGGGCCCAATACTGTTTTGCCCCTCCAGAATGCATTGTGCCCCTGCCTGACCTCTATCTGCCCCCGTGAAACCCCCACACTGTGTGATTGGCCCCTCTTGGGCCCAACACGTTTTGCCACCTCCAGAATGAAATTTTGCCATGCCTGATCCATACTGTGCCGCCGTGACCTCCACACTGGTGATTTTGCCACTCTGTGGCCCAAAAACTGTTTTGCCCCCTCCAGAATGTCATTGTGCAACTCCTGACCTCATACTGCTGCCGCCGTGACCTCCACACTGTGTGTTGTGCCACTCTGTGGCCTAATACTGTTTTGCCGCCTCCGAATGTCATTGTGCCACAGCCTGATCTCATGCTGCTGTCGTGTCCTCCACACTGTAATTTTGCCACTCTGTGGGGCCCAATACGTTTTGCCGCCTCCAAATGTCATTGTGCCCCTGCCCGACCCCATACGTCCCCCCGGATCCCGTCTCAGCATTGTGCCACCTGTGACTTCCCCTGTTTTTCCACCCCAAATGTCATTGTGCCCCCGCCTGACCTCTGCGCTGTGGCTGCCCCCGTCACCTCCCCACTCGTCACTAATGTTGCCACCTGAGCCTCAGCTTGCTTTTTTTTCCCCTTTCCTGGGCATGATTTTTTAGGCTACATTCCCGCTTGGTTTTTTTGGGCATTTTGCCCTTTAAGTCCCAGGGGAAATTTTTTAGTGAAGCGATTCTAAGAGCGGCGGAGTCATCTGGTGTCATACTAAAAAAACAAAATGTATGAAGACCAAACCAAGCTCCTCTGAATTTAAGCATGGCACAATGTTCTACAGCACCCCGCAGGCCTTGTGCAGCGAAATAGCTGCTTTTTAACGCGATTCGTACCAAAGTAATTCGGACCGAATTTATTTCTGTCGGAAAATTCGGCGAAGTTACCGAATCGAATTTTTGAGAAATTCGCCCATCTCTAGTCATCACCCATGCCCGCCCCTCCCCGTGGCTACGACTTCCGAGGTTCCCGCTGTGGACAACCAAGTGCAGGACATCAAGGCCATCTGGCGGGAGACTTGATTTCCTTAATCGGGGGCCTCTGCCCCCATGAAAAACCCCGGCGACAAGAGGAGAAGGCCCCCCCACATTCCAGCCGGAGATAAGGTGTGGGTCCTGCCAATCAACGCCTCAAGGTCCCCCACATAAGTTGGGGCCGCGGTTTCTGGGGCCTTTTAGAGTGCTCCGCAAATTAATCCCGTGTGCTACAAGCCTGCCTACCCCCCCTTTTCTTTGGGTTTCCCAAAGCCTTCCCCATCTCCCCCCTAAAGCCCCTGGCCCTTGAAACCCGGTCTCTCGGGAAAATGATCTCCTTTCCGATGGTTTTAGTCTTCCGATGTATTTGAGGCAAGGACATCTTGGCCATGAGACCAACAGGGGTAAAAATTCTTCCCGGGCGATGGGAAAGGGGTGCGGCCCAAGAGAGGTCCTGGGAACCAAATCTAATATCTTGGACCCGATCTTGTCCGCGGTTTCCTTCGGCCCAAAAAAGGGGGAGACCTAAGGGGGGGGTACGTAGCGGGCGACGGCATCTCCGGGCCTGCAGGCCCAGGCGCAACCCGTCCCCCCTCTTGGATCCCTGCCCGGGGGGTGGCGCTGCGGCGCGGGACGGGCCGCGGGCACGCTCGCTCCGGGCACTCACCTACCCCGTCCTGCCTTTGGGGTCCCCTGCCCCCCCGGGGCCGTCCCCCTATCCAGCACCGCGCGCGCGCGCGCTCGTCCCCCTACATTTAAAGGGCCAGCGCGCCAGTAATTAGCTGCTTGCCAGGTGCTGCCCCCTATATATTGGTGACGTCGGCGGGACTTCCTTTGCTGGATCTATGTTGCCCCGTGCCCTAGAGAAAGCGTTCCAAAGCATATCTCGCCTTACCGTGTACCAGACCCCTTGCTACGTTTCTCGACTCCGAACCTCTGCCGCCTGCCCTGACCTTCTTGCCTGTCCACGACCACGAACCATTGCCGCCTGCCCTGACCTCATGGCCTGCCCACGACTACGATTCTTGGACTACGATTCTGTACCTCGCTGCACCTCGGCCGCCATTGCAAGCAAGTCACGTCAGGGATGACGACCTGGTAGCCTCACCCCGCAGCAAGTCCATCCCGCTTTGCGGCGGGCTCTGGTGAAAACCGGGGGCTACTTAGATTCCTTTCCCTGGCGTGGCTTAGCTATCATCGCTTGCGGTGGTCCAGAGGGTCCACCACCCATCCGTTACACCATCCATCAAAAGGGTATGAAATTAAAATAAATGGTTTTTTCACATGTAACACTGAGAGAGTAATATATATGCTAAAATGCCCTTGTGGCATAGCATATATTGGACAAACCTCTAGAAAAATCAAAGTACGAGTAAATGAACACAACTCAAAAATTAGGTTGATCAAAAAAAAAATTCAGAAAGAAAAAGAAAATACACAGAATGAGAACAGGTGGAATTATAGAAAATTTGGAGAAACTACAGTAGCACGCCATTTTTTATGAATATCAGCACAATGTATGCGATTTAAAATGGTGTGTATTAGAGGAAATCAAAATAGGAGGTGAGGATGATGTTACTACTCAGTTATTAAAAAGGGAAGTCTTTTGGCGCACGTGTTCAATCTGGTTGTGAAAAGCATCCTGAAGTCTTCCACCGATCTTCAGAACATTCTGAAAATGGCCAGAAAACTGTGCATGCACTTTATCCATTCGTACAAAGCCAGGAACACCCTCCTCGAGTTGCAGCGGCAGAACGGCCTCCCCCAACACACTCTGATATGCGATGTTTCCACCCGCTGGGAAATTTCCCGCCTGCACATGTTGGACCCACTGTATGAACAGAGAAAGGCCATTAACGATTTTTTGATGATCCAGGCAGACAGAAGTACTCCCCTGTGTAACTTTGATGTCAGCCAGTGGCAGCTCATGCGTGACACCTGCCGTTTGTTGAGGCCATTCGAGGAGGCAACGTTATTTGTCAGTCGCCAGGACTACGGGATGAATAACGTCATTCCACTGCTTGATGTCCTGGAACAGATGCTGAAAAATCTGTCTGGGCAGGAGACTGGAGACGTGGCGACTACATCTTGTGGCCACATGAGTCCGGTGGGGACTGAAATGGAGGAGGAGGACATTGGAGCAGAAGCATTGTCTGGTAAAATGAGTGGATTTTCTACCCAGGTGACAAGAGAGGAGGAGCAGGAGCAGCTGGAGGAGGTGGATGGAGATGAGGAAGACGAGGCAGATGACCCCCAAGCACCGTGGCAGCATACAGTGGAAATGGAGGCAGGGAGCCCCTCGGAGTCACTTGTGCAGATGGCCCGCAGCATGCTGATTTGCCTGGCTAGTGACAGCCGAATAGTCAGCATCCGGCAGAGGGATGACTTCTGGCTCTCCACCCTATTGGACCCTCGCTACCAGTCCAAAATGGGAGCCTTTTTCCCAGCTATTGAGAGGGAAGACAAACTCAAATACTATAGGGAAATCCTCCGTAATCAGTTGGCCGCTGCCTATGTGCGGCATCGTCCCTCCTCTGACAGGTCTGACCGGGGGGTTCCTCAGCGCTCACGTACTACTGCCGCGGCTGCTGGGGGAAGGTTGGGGGGTAGGAGTTGGGTCCGCGGTTTCTGGGGCCTTTTAGAGTGCTCCGTCAAATTAATCCAGTGTGCTACAAGCTCTGCCTACCCCCTTCTCTTCGGGTTCCCAACGCCTTCCACATCTCCCTCCTAAAGCCCCTGGCCTTGAACCGGTTCTCTCGGACGAGTGCATCTCCTTCTCCGGTGGTTGAGTCTTCCGATGTATTTGAGGTCAAGGACATCTTGGCCATGAAGACCATCAGGGGTAAAAAGTTCTTCCTGGTCGACTGGAAGGGCTGCGGTCCCGAAGAGAGGTCCTGGGAACCAGAATCTAATATCTTGGACCAGGATCTTGTCCGCAGGTTCCTTCGGCCTAAAAAGAGGGGGAGACCTAAGGGGGGGGGAGGTACTGTAGCGGGCGACGGCGTGCTCCGGCCCGCAGGCCGCAGGCGCACCCGTGTCCTCTCTCTGGGATCCCTGCCCGGGACGGGTGGCGCTGCTGGCCGCGGGACGGGCCGCGGGCGCGCTCGCTCCGGTCACTCACCTGACCTCGTTCCTGCTCTGTCGGCATCCTCTGCCGGCCGCGGGGCGCGTGCCCACTATCCAGCGCGTGCGCTCGTCCTCGTACATTTAAAGGGCCAGCGCGCCAGTAATTAGCTGCTTGCCAGGTGCTGCCCCTATATATTGGTGACGTCAGCGGGACTTCCTTTGCTGGATCTATGTTGCCCCGTGCCCTAGAGAAAGCGTTCCAAAGCATATCTCGCCTTACCGTGTACCAGACCCCTTGCTACGTTTCTCGACTCCGAACCTCTGCCGCCTGCCCTGACCTTCCTGCCTGTCCACGACCACGAACCATTGCCGCCTGCCCTGACCTCATGGCCTGCCCACGACTACGATTCTTGGACTACGATTCTGTACCTCGCTGCACCTCGGCCGCCATCGCAAGCAAGTCACGTCAGGGACGACGACCTGGTAGCCTCACGCCGCAGCAAGTCCATCCCGCTTTGCGGCGGGCTCTGGTGAAAACCGGGGGCTACTTAGATTCCGTTCCCTGGCGTGGCTTAGCTATCATCGCTTGCGGTGGTCCAGAGGGTCCACCACCCAGCCGTTACACCATCCATCAAAAGGGTATGAAATTAAAATAAATGGTTTTTTCACATGTAACACTGAGAGAGTAATATATATGCTAAAATGCCCTTGTGGCATAGCATATATTGGACAAACCTCTAGAAAAATCAAAGTACGAGTAAATGAACACAAGTCACAAATCAGGTTGTTTAAAACAAAAATGCAGAAAGAGAAAGAAAATACACAGAATGAGAATGGGGACTATTAGAAAATTCAGAGAAACTACAGTAGCATGCCATTTTTATGAATATCAACACAATGTATGTGATTTAAAATGGCGTGTATTAGAGGAAATCAAAATAGGAGGTGAGGATGATGTTGCTACTCAGTTATTAAAAAGGGAAGTCTTTTGGATCAATCGTTTGGAAACTCTAACTCCGAAAGGTATGAATGAAGAGTGTAAGTGGAGCGTATATCTATGACAAGCTCCAAAGCTCGTAGGGATAGCAATATAGGATAGATAGCAGTTGCATTAGAATAAGTAATAGTTAAAATAAAAGGTATTAAAATGTTATATATAAATAGAGAAACCTATCCTATTATTGCAACATTGTTTTTAGTTGTTTTTTAAATGTATTGTGGATCTGTATAAATATAGTTACACAGTAGTCCCGGCATGCTTGACAAAGGGGGCGGACCCCCGAAACGTGGCAGTTGTGCTATCGAGCAGGACAGCTATGGCGAAAACACGCCAGGAGTCATAGTGTACTTCGTGCCCGTATCAGCGTTCAAGACACAAGATTGGACTTTTTAAATCTCACCATAAAAGGTTAATGTTTGTATTGCATAAAAATATTAATTGCTGTACAGTGTTTGTACGTACAAAGAGCAATTAAAGTGCGGAAAATATTATAAATATCACAGAAGAGTGGTTTGGCGATCTTTGTATATAGTGAAATGTATTGAGAAGGATTCGGGAGGTCCTGATAGATTGCCTAGAGTTACATTAACCGGTGATATAAGTGAAAGAAGGATCTTGTGTAGTGACAAATATTAACCCAGTACCCAATGCACCAGGGGTCCTGGGACGTGCAAGGGTACCATCAGGAGTAGTCCCTCTATTGTTATGGTCCGCTTCTGGGGCAGATGTGGGCTGGTATTTTTAAAGTGGAAAGGTATTCAGTATCCATGAATCTTTCCATTCAGGCTGCTGCAGTCGGTTTTACTTTGGCTGATTATTGAAAATAAGTGGGGGACCCCACATCATTTTTTTCAAAAAAAATTATTTATTTATTTATTGACAACATAAACGTTGGGTATTGCAGTAATAGTGACATGGGGTTAGTGACATAAACCACCAAGCCCGAGTGACAGAAATGGAGACTGGCTGGTGAGATGGTGGGGGGGGGGAGGAAGGTAAGCGTTGAGGCAGATGCTTAACTGTATGGGGGCCCTGAGCCTGTGTACACTGGTAATTGTTACTATATGGTCACTGTATGGTGAAAATATTAGTTGCAGTATAATGATTTAGGTTCAGGCACAGTTTAGCAGTATCTCCCAGCTCTCCTGTATGCTGATTAAGCTACCCTACATTCAGGAAAGCTGGGTGACGCCAAAACTGTCAATTGACTTTATTCCAGAACCGTTACATGGTTGGGTGTAGTGGGCATGTATTTTTGTTAAGGGCTGTGGTTTGATAGAAAGAGGGCATGACTACTTTCAAAAGTTGGCAAGTATTGTGTAACCTAAATCACATTGCTTGAATTCAAGTTCAAATGGAACGCCATCATAACCCCTTTACTTAAAAAAAGCCCTCTCTGGACCCGTCCTGCACTGCTAATTATCGACCAGTCTCTAATCTGCCCTTCATCTCTAAACTCCTGGAACGCTTGGTCTACTCTCGCCTAATCCGCTATCTCTCTACTAACTCTCTTCTTGACCCTCTGCAATCAGGTTTCCGCTCTTTACACTCCACAGAAACTGCCTTAGTTAAAGTCTCAAATGACCCCCTAACAGCAAAATCTCAGGGTAACTACTCCTTGCTGCTTCTCTTGGATCTCTGCAGCGTTTGACACTGTTGATCATATCTTCTCCTCAGCATGCTCAGTGCCATTGGTCTCCAGGACACCGTTCCCCCGCTTGGTCTCATTTACCTGTCTGATCGCTCCTTTAGTGTCTCTTTTTTTGGATCTACCTCCCTTTCTCTACCTCTTGATTTTGGGAGTTCCTCAGGGATCATTTTCTAGGTCCTCTCCTCTTTTCATTGTACACAGCCCCCATTGGCCAAACCATCAGCAGATTTGGCTTCCAGTACCATCTCTATGCTGATGACACCCAATTATACACCTCCTCCCGTTACATCAGTCCTACTCTCCTACAAAACACCAGTGACAACACCAGTGACTGTCTGTCCACTGTCTCTGACATCATGTTCTCTCTCCATCTGAAACTAAACCTCACTAAAACTGAACTTCTTGTCTTTCTGCCATCTAGTAACCAACCCCTCCCCCTTGCTATTTCTGTTTCTGTATCTGGTACCACCATTGATCCTACGCAGTATGCCTGCTGTCTGGGGATTATATTAGATTCTGATCTGACCTTCACACCATATATACAATCCCTTGCCTGCTTCTGTTGCCTGCACCTCAAGAACATCTCCAGAAGCCGTCCGTTTCTCACTGTGGAAACAAGTCAAACTCTCATTGTGGCTCTTATTATTTCTCGTCTTGACTACTGTAACTCCCTGCTAATCGGTCTCCCCCTCTGCAAACTCTCCCCTCTTCAACCCGTCCTGAATGCAGCAGCCAGGCTCATCTTTCACTCCAGCCGCTATACTGATGCCTTTAACCCTGTGTCAGTCACTGCACTGGTTGCACATTCAGTACAGGATACAGTATAAACTCAGCACTCTCACCCATAAAGCTCTCCACAGCGCTGCACCCAATACATCACCTCCCTCGTCTCTGTCTACCACCCAACCCGCTCTCTCCGCTCTGTTGCTGATATCAGGTTACACTCTTCAATCATCGGAACCTCCCATGCCCGTCTCTAATATTTCACACGTGCGGCACCAGTTCTCTGGAATATGCTACCGCGGGCGATCAGGCACATTCACAACACTCATAGTTTTAAGAGGGCCCTGAGAACACATCTTCTCAGTCTGGCCCACCAAGATCCCTAACTGCTATCACACACATTTGTCACTCTCCCAAAACCCAGGCACTCACCCGGGACTTATCTTTTTATATATGTACGTCAGGGTGGCAGGTCATCCATTTTTATGTAAACCCCCCTATTATGAAACATGGCTGGAACCATTGTAAACTTGGCACTTCTCACCGTTTTGTTTCACCCATACACCCTAATAGATTGTAAGCTCTCACGAGCAGGGCCTCACACCTTTTGTCTCATCTGTAAGTACTTTTAAGTGCAATGTCTGTATGTTTACCGTTGAATTTGTAAAGTGCTGCGGAATATGTTGGCGCTATATAAATAAAGATTATTATTATTATTAACTTGAAACACACCACCAAATAACGCAGTACAACTTTTCCTCATTCTTTGGCAATGATCATTTATTACATTCATATTACGTTTCCTGAATATTCAAGAAAGACCTGTTTAAAAAAAAAAAAAAAAACATTTTGCTTGTTGACACATAATTGAAAAAAGAGGGATGCTAATTTTGGTAACATAATATCTGGTTCATATTTACATAAATTTACTGGCACAAGTATTGGCCTTTGCTTTACACCACAATAATTAGATTATCATGTTCTCTGTCAGCAAATCAAACTACATGAGATTTAGACTCTTAGGGCGACATGTATGAATGGGGCTGTGCCATTTTTTTGGCGTACTTCGAGCCAAACAAACTGTCATAGACCTATACTATAGATGTATGCATTGTACGCTAAAACTTGCCGCAATCTATGCCAGGCATGACACTTCTGAATGTGTTAAAGGACAAGTTGTACAATGAGCCAAAAAAGCGTCAAAGTTTGACATGAAACTGTCGTACAAATCCATACAAGTTTCAAAGTGGCATGGCTGAGACTACTCTTGGCGTAGAACGGAACACATTTATAGAGTGCTGTGAGACACTTTCAAACACACTGTCAGATCGTACGCTATTAAAAACAAAGATAGAACTGGAGAGTCAGCGCCAGGTTCATACATGTCCCCCTAAATCTTTGGCTGGCTTATTTCCTCAACCTTTTTTTTCTTTGTTTTTTAATCATATTGCATGTAGCCAATTACTGTGTTCTGTGACCCTATGAACCGTATGTACATATCTGTCTTTTTGAAAAGGAAAACAAAAATAATGACAGAAATTTATTTTTTTCTTTCCTGTGTTTTTATACAAATATGTAAAGTAGGTAAACAAAAACCCTTTGTCTACAGATAATTTACTGCAACATATTCCTCGTAAATAAGCATATTTGTTATTTTGCTCAGGATATGGCTAGGAACAAAATACAGTGACGCCAACATGCTGATCTAACCACACTAGTAGAAATGAGCTAAAGAGAGTCTATATACAGTTGAAACCAGAAGTTTACATACACTATATAAGAAGACACATATGCATGTTTTTCTCACTATCTGACATGAAATAAGAATAAACCTTACCCGTTTTAGGTCAATTACCAAAATTATTTATATTTACCAAATGCCAGAATAATGAGAGAGAGAATTTTTGGAGGCATTTTTATTACTTTCTACAAAGTCAAAAGTTTACATACATTTCATTTGATAGCATTGCCCTTAAACTGTATGACTTGGGTCAAACATTTTGGATATCCTTCTATAAGCTTCTCATAATAGTTGGTAGGAATTTTGGCCCATTCCTCCTGACAGAACTGGTGTAACTGAGCCATGTTTGTAGGTCGCCTTGCCCGCTCCTGCCTTTTCAGCTTTGCTCATAAATTTTCAATAGGATTGAGATCGGGACTTTGTAATGGCCCCTCCAAAACATTGACTTGGATGTAATATATGTAAAATTTTCCATACATTGATCAAAAATCACAGTGTTGAGAATGGGTTAAACAGAAATGACATCAGCTTTGTTCACAGTTATTTTTAAGCCTGGTTCACATCTGCAGCAGAAGTTCAATTCAGAACAGACACCAGTGGCACCCTATGGAGCCTATCAACAACAATGGAGTCCACCGCATATCTGTTGGAATGTTCGTCGTTTTAACAGAAAAATAGTGCAGCATGCTGTGCTATTTTCTCATAATTCTTGGCAGAACCGCAGACTCAGTGTGAACTAAAATCACCAATTCAATAAGGTCCAATACTCAAATCAAAAGTTATTATATCACAGAAACATATTAACCAATAAGGAAATACAATGACACAAAGAATCATGTATAAGGAAATATATATTCACAATCTTTATTAATGCAATGATAAATATTAAAAACTGATATGTCACAAATAGAACAAATTTAAGGCTAAAAACAATTAAAAATAATACCAGACTACTTAGAATCTGCTGAAATTCAGAAAAGTAAGTGCCCATTTCTTTCACCAGTCATCTGACTGTTGTATTGTAGTGGCATGGCCTAAGTGCTGCATCATCACATTCATTTTCAGTCACCCTGTGTGTCAGGAGCCTACTGTGACTCATATACCGAGTTAAACAAGTGAGTGGACCTGTATCAGATGCAGGGGTGTTGGTAAGGTCCTAAAACATCCGGGGCCCGGGCCCATTGTCTTAAGTTTTGCTCAGTAGAGCTGGGGTCACACAGCATTTTTCACGGCACATTGTGAACTGTGGCATGTATTTTTACAGAGAAAAAACTTATGTTCCTGTCACTAATTTTATGCTTATTCCACATAGATCCTGTCCATCACCTCAGCAGTCACTGTACAATGAAAATCAGCCCTGACAAATTTGCTTTTCCAAATTCGCTCACCCATTTATAAAAAGGGGTAAAAAAACCCATCACCAAAAAAACACCTGAAAGGACCAAAAACCGATAAATCATTTTTTATTTAAAAAAAACCCAAAAAAAGAAAAATCCCAAAAATTTCCAAAACTATCACTATTTAAAGGATCAAATAATACTCCCAAACCAAACCCCAAACCGACCAACACTGTACAAACCAGCTGAAACACAGGCCCAAAAAATTATATTTTAAACCCAAATTTACCATATAGGGGTTTAAAAACTAGTTGAAATTGTGGGTTGCCGGGCAGAAATATAAGTAAATTTCCACGAATTTACATTTAGGATTTACGGGAGACATCATTTCTGATCGGAGCGTTCATTTTCCCCTTTTGCTTCTCCATCCACCCAACCCCCCCATTTTTACTTCCCGGGCCAAACGAACCCCTTTTGCAAATTTCCCCAACACAAACTTTTTAGAATCCCCCATTTTTTCCAGCCCCTATAAATTTCCCCACCTACTGGGGTTTTAAAAAACTCCCTTCCAAATGGGGATTTATACAAAAAACATGGTGATGCCCCCCTCCCCACAGCAACGGGCTTTCTTAATAGAATGGGAGGGGGAAGTTCCTTATGGGGCCCCAATTGGGAAAGGGAAAAAAGGGCAGGAAATAGGCCCACAGTATATAGCTAGGCAGGTAACTTTGGCCCCCAGAATCCCAGCTTGCAGGAAATTTATAGCCCCAGTAAATAGAAGGAAGGTAATATGGCCCCTAGAAAAAGCCAGGCGGGTTTAAAGGGGAACCCAGAATATAGATAGGCAGTAATGGGCCCCCAGTAAATAGCTAATTAGGTAAAGGGCCCCCAGAAAATACCTCAAATTGGGTACCAGGGCCCCCACAAAACATATAATTGGGTTCCCATGGCCCCCATATATATCCCAATTTAAGGTAAAAATGGACCGTAGTATACTTTTAAAATTATATAATATGGACCCCAGTGAAATATATTTTTAAAATAATCGGCCCCCCAGTGTATAAAATAAAAAAGATAAACGGGCCCCCCAAAAAGGATTTTAATAAAAATTTGGGGCAGACCGACCTCAATGGTCGCGGGAAATTCTCCCCACTGGGGCCGAACAGCAGGAGACTGCTCCCCACGCCCAACGAAAACCCTTAAAACGGGGGGGGAAGGAAACCCAAAAGGGGCGTCAGAAACCCCATGGG
The DNA here is from genome assembly GCA_025379985.1 of Phyllomedusa bahiana. Classification (NCBI taxonomy): domain Eukaryota; kingdom Metazoa; phylum Chordata; class Amphibia; order Anura; family Hylidae; genus Phyllomedusa; species Phyllomedusa bahiana. The sequence goes on from JAODAL010008531.1 coordinate 93,657, forward strand.
TTACTGACATGTGATCTAAATGCTCCCTATGGGCTTTTTGGGGGGTTTTCCCTTTTCCCGGGGACGGCCCACAGTTTTGGGGTTTGGGAGGCCGTCCCCACGTTCCAGGGCCGGGTTCGGTTCCCCGTTCCAGGTTTTAACCAGGCCTAAAAAAAGCCGTCCTCCATGTGATCAGGGGTTTTTAGCCCGGGCAACCGGGAGCAGGAAGGGACAGTAAGGGGAGAGGGCCCCTAATTCCCCCAAGGCTTTTGGAAGAGCCGGGGGCCCAGGGGAGGCGGCAGGAGACCGAAAAGCAATGTTTTTTTGTTATACCGGAGGGGTAGGCCCAATTCCCGTAGAGGGGGGTTCCCTCGACAACGTGTTTTTAGTTGGCCAGAGGGCTGGGGTTTCATTTTGTATTTTTTTTTGCCTGCTTGTAAAAACTGTGCCTCAATAAAGCTGGCTGGGGCCCCTTTTTAAAGAAACGAATGCAGGAAAGGATCCGTTTGGAAAACCACCGCAAGCGTTTGAAAAACCCGGTACCAGGGGACGGAGCAAAGTAAAACCCTTTTTTTCCACCAGACCCCCGCCGAAAAAGCGGGATGGATTTTCTGCGGCGGAGAACAAACCGGGTTCTTCCCCCAGGCGTGACTTGTTTTGGGTGGCACCAAGGCTTGCGTGGGAACAGAATCGTGAGCGTGGGCCCGAGTCGGGGACGGGAGGGGGTTCAGGACGGGCGGCAATGGTTCGGGTCGGGAAACAGGAGCGTAAAGCTAGGGTTAAAAACGGAAGTCGACAAAAAGGCACAAAAAAGTTTTTCCCCAAAGGGGCTGTCCCGGCACTAAAACCCGGCAAAGGTGACCGGGAAGGAAGAGGGTTAAAAAGGGTCACCTGCCACCCAAAAAACCCCAAATAAGGGGGCGTACTGGCCCTTTAAAACCCCTCGAGGGGCCGGCGCGCCGCGCCTAAGGGGGCGGGCGCGCGCACCCCGGGCCCGGGCCGGGAGGCCGGGGGACCGGGTTCGCAAAGGTAAGGGGGAACCGGGAAACCCCGCCCCGGGGGCCCCGGGCAGGGCCGGGGGACCCGAGGGGGTTGACAGCACAGTGCGCCCGCGGGGCCCGGGCGGGGGGCTGCGGGACCACCCGGGACAGTCCCCCCCCCCCCCCCCTAGGCCCCCTCCTTTTTCGGGTTCGGGGGAAGGCCCAAACACGAGACCGCGGCCCAAAGGGATGTTCCCCCCCAGGCCCCCCAAGATCTTCCCCCCGGACCAAAACCCCCCAATCAACCAAGAATTCCCCTTTTTCCCCCCAAAACAACCCCATACCAAAAACTCTTTGACCGAAAATTTATGTTGGAGGCAAAGGGACTCGGGAGAGGGGGGAAAACCCTTTTCGGGAAAAGGGTTTTCAACACGACGGGTTTTTAGGGGGATACATGGAAAAAAAATTAGGGATCCGAAAGGTGGGAGGGAGTTTGAGCTTAACCCACTGGTTTTAATACGGCTCGGGTTTTTCAAAGGGACCTGGGAAAAGCCGGGCCAAGCTTTTTAACTGGGGATTTTTAACCGACATTTTTTGGCGGACAGCCAGATTTTGTCTCCGGGGATAAAGGTTGGACGGGTCTCCTCTTCCTGCCGCCGACCTTCAAAAAACGGGGGGCCGCACGCTGCAGGGACTGAGGGAGTCCCCCCAGTTTGCCAGATAGGTCGGGACCAAGGCCCACAGGGGGAACCTCGGAGGAGGGGGGGCGGGGGGGAAGGAGGGGGGGGAAGCCGCCCCATATAAAAATGAAAAAGGGGGATCCCGCCTAAAAGACCCTGAATCCAGTAATTTGTAAAAAAATTGGGCCCAGGAAAGGGGGTCGGACCAATAAATCCTGGCAGCAGAAACAAATTGAGGGAAGTAACTGCCCAGAATCGGGTTGACCCCCTTCTACCCTGGCCGTTAGATTGGGGAAAGGAAAACGAAGGGGAAGTCTAACTTACCCCAATGGGACAGAGTGCGCGCCAGAACTTGGACAGGGAACTGCCCCCCCGATCAGAAAAAATTTTGGGGCTGGGGCAGGCCGTGCATGCGGAAAGGGTGACTAAAGAACAGGGAGGCCAGACGTGGTGCGGAAGGTAACCCGGCAGGGGACGAAGTGCGAAAATCTTTGAAAACCTATCCTTAAAAGACCCCAATCAATGGTGTTTTTCCCCAAGAGGATTGGGAAGGGCGGTGATGAAAAACCATCGCCACATTTGGACCAAGGAAAACGGGCGTTGCAGGGGGCAGTAGCCCGGAGGGGCCGTGGCGGGGCACCAAAATTCCCGGGGCCCCAAAAGGGGGAAAACCTCCACAAATTTCCTTTAAAATCTTTAGCCAGCCTGCCACCAAAAGAACCGAGAGATCAACTGGAACGATCAAAGGGCCCCCCAGTTTCCCGCCAACAAGGACAGTGTCCCCCCAAAACAGGATTTTCTTTTCGGGAGCGATTTCCCAACGTAGGTTTTTGCCAGAGGTAACGGGCCCAAGAGGGCAGGGGCTGCTGGGGTCAGCGTTCCGGGGGTTTTGAATTTTTTGGAGCTGCGGCTCCTCTCCAGTGACGTCGGATGCGCGAGAGAGGGGGAACCCGCCCGATGTTTTTCTCCGGGTGGGCAAAATGGATCCGGGAAATCAAATCTGGAAAAAAAAAAAGACCACCGTGCTTTCCGAGGATTGAGGGGCTGGGCCGACTGGGGTACTGAAGAAATTTTTTGTATCAAATAACACCTCGAAAAGGGTGACGAGCTCCCCCAGAAATGCCCCCGCCACTCTTTCCCGGGGGATCTTGATAGCGGCAATTCTCGGTCCCCAAAAGCATAGTTCCCCTCCTTTGGCCCCACGAGAAGGTCCTTTGGGGAAGAAGGGCCCCAGGTGACGGTTTTTTCCCCTTGGGCCCTTTTGAGTAAGAAAAGCTCCGGGCCCCCAAACCCACAGGGATCCCCTCCAGAGAGAAAAAGGGTTCTCAGGGCAGGCTGACAGAATAGTTTCGGAAGGGAAAGGGGCCCACTTCAAAATCCGAGAAGGGTCTTTCGGCCGGGGGTGGCCAACATTTGGGATTGGCCCCTTTTTCCCCGGGGAGAGCCACAATTGGGCCACCATTTTAAAGAAGTTTGGGGTATAAAAAAAGTCCGATAAAAAATTGGCAAAGCCCAAAAAAAATTGTAGGCTCAAGTCCAACAGTCGTGGCCATTGGGGGAAGAAGCAGACAGCTTATTGGGGGCCATTTGCAGGCCACCCGGGGGGAGACAATGTAACCAGGGAAAAGGGAGACGGGGGTGGAAACGCCCCTTCTCCCAACCTTTGCGTACAGGCGGGTTTTTTTGCAAGGGGTTGCAGGACCAAGGGGCACCTGTGAAATTTGGTCCGGGGGTCCCGGAAAAGAAAAACCCGAATTTTCCCCTAGATTTCCGATGACACACGTTTAAAAGGGAGGGGCCCTGAAGATTCGTTTTTAAAAAACTCCTGAAAAGACCGCGGGGGGAAAGCACAGACCGAATGGCATCACCAGGTATTTCAAAATGGCCGTCGCGGGTATTTTAAAGCCGTCCTTCCACCATCTCCCCACGGATCCTGATTAGATTGTAAGCCCCCCCGCAGGTCCCTTTTTGGGGAAACCCGGCTCCTTGTAGACGGCAAAGATTCCGTAATTATTGGGGAAAAGGGTACCCCCTTTTTCCCCGGGAATCTGGTTCAAAGGGCCCCGGGAGTCCCATGCAAAGGACGGGGAAAAAAACCATCCTTCTTTTTGTACGAAGAAAAAAACCCCGGGTCCGGCGGGAGATGAGGACTTGGGGTTTTAAAGCCCTTTTATTTGGGGGGGGGGTTTTCCGATATTTCCCCAAGGCCTTATCTCTGGTCCGGACAACGGGGAAACTCTACCCCAGGAGGGTGGCCCCGGAAGGAGGTCAAGGACATTTATAGGGCGGTGAGGAGGGAAGGGATTCGGGCCCGTTTCCCCCGAAAAGAACCCTCCACGTAGTCCCCCCGGGATTTTAGCGGGGAAAACCTGGCAGGGGCCCGTACGACTGAGAGGTTTGGGAAAGGGCCCGGGCAGGCCCCCCGGAACGTGAGACAGCGATTCTGGCAGGGCGGGGCCCCCCGCGAAGAATCCCCCCGGGTTTTTCCAAACGAGGGTCCCGGGGGAGGGGGCTGTAGCCACGGAAACCCAAGAGGATAACGGAGGGTGACCGAGGGAGGACTAGAAGGTGATCTCCCCCCTTGTTTTAAGGGCCCCCCCGCGGAGAGAAAAACGGCTTGGCACGTACCGAATGGCCTCACCCAAGTAGCTTTGCCACTCACGGAGGGTATCACCAGGGGGTTCTCCAACGGGTCACCGGGAAAGGGGATGCTGGGGGAAAAACCCGGGGGGGCATGAATTTAAAGGTTTTCCCGGCGGAATTTCCCAATCCCGAAGGCGGGCACCCGAAAAAAAACAGTCCGGAACCCCCAAGAAACCCCACCTCCAAATAAGACCCGGAAAAGGAAGTGTTCACCCCCCGGGGTGCCTCTCCGACATAGCCTAGGTTCGGGCGTTTCCCCCGCCGCTGGGGGGGAAGCGGGCAACCATTGCGGGAATTTTAAACCGGGGTGGCACAGTAAAGGCACAATTTTTCTGCCCACGGGGGGACAAGCCCTGTTTGGACAGAGGGGCCCGGCCACCTGCATGGGTTTTTCACTGGGAGGAAGTGAAAGCGGGAGCTGGGGGCTTTGGAAAAACCGGGGGCCCGGCGAGGCAAACGACGGTTCGGGCGGAACCCCGTTTCCCGGGGTAGTTTTCCCCTTTTTCCTCCCCAAAACGAACATCGATCCAGGGCTAGGGGGACCCCTTCCCCTTAGAGAGGACGGGACCTTTTAGCCGCTAGGGGGTTTTTAACTCTGCCGGACAGCCCCTTTTTTAAAATTGGGCCCTGGGCGGCGTCGTTTCCCGGTCAGCTCCGACGCCAGGGCCCCGGAAACGAAAATGCGAGCCCCCCGGGCAAGGAGCCCCCCTGGGGAATTTTTTTAAAAGCGGTCTCTGCCGGGAAAACCCGTGCCGGCTTTCAAAGACACTGCGGAACTCTTAGAGGAAAGTCTGTAGGGCCGTCTTTTCCGGAATTTGCCCCGGGCCCAAAGGGGTGGCCCAAACTGGCCTTCCCGGACAAACAACTGACCACGAAGGCCACCTTGGAACGTTAGTTGGGGGGAAAAAAAAAAATTTTTCCCGGGCCCTCAAAAACCCCAAAGTGCCCCCGAGCACTGGGGAATAAATCCCCTTCACAGTTTGGGTCCCCCCTCAAAAATTTTCCCGGTAGTGGTAACGTAGCCCCAGAATCCCCCGGGGGCTGGCGGAGGTTCCCCAAAAGGGGGAGGAGCGGCGGCTGTTGGGCAGCCAAGCTTGCCGGGATCATTTGCGGAAAAACTGGTTCAGCTTGGGCTTGTTCGCTAGTTTTTTTTTTGACTTGCTGAGGGAAAATCCCCCTTTAGATCCGGGGTCACGGGCAGAGGGACCTTGGCGGATCCATGGGCCCGGGTTTATGTAACGAATGCAGGTAGGATCCCCTGGACCACCCCAAGCGATGGTGTAAGCCGTACCAGGGGGCGGAGTCTAAGTAAAACCCTTTTCAAACCCAAAACCCGCCGCAAAGCGGGGTGGACTTGCGCGGCGGAGAAATACCAGGTCGTCCCCTGGCGTGCTTGCTTTCGGGGGCAGCCAAACAGTGCGTGGTAAGAATCGTGAGGCGAGGGGGAGTCGGGGCCCGGCAAAGGGGGTCAGGGAAAAACGCAATGGGTTTGGGTCAGGGAAAAAGGAGCGAGAGGGAAAGGGAAAACCGGGAAAACCCGACAACAAAGGGACAAAAAGCTTTCTCAAAGGGTGTACGCACTAAAGAACCGGCAAAGGTGACCCGGAAGGGAAAAGGGGTAAATAGGTCCACCTGCCAGCCAAACCAATAATGGGGGTACTGGCCCTTTTAAAACCTTTGAGAGCCGGCGCACGACGGCCGGCCCCGGGGGACGGGATGACTCGGAGCGGGAGGGGAGGTTTAAAGGGGGAAGCCGGGGGCCCCCCCCCCCAAAGGGGCCCCGGGAGGGCCAACAGGACCCGCCCGGGGGACAGCACGATTTCGCCCCCCAGGGCCCGGGGGAGGGGCTGCGGAAACCCCCCGTGACAGTTTAAAACCCGGGAAACCTGCAGTTGGAGTTTCCATCCCTTTTTTACCAAAACGGCGATCCGTTTAGCTAAAGGACCCCCCCGGACGGCCCAGGGGGGCGTTTTAAAAACGAGAGCAAGTCGTCCATAATGGGGAATGCCGGGGGGAAAATTGGCACAAGTTTAAATTTTTCCCGCAGCAAAATTTTTAAAACCATTATAATAAGAGACTGCATCGTGAAAAGGGGGACTTACCACAATCCAGCGGGCCTTTCTGGCTGGGTTTCCAAGGGGAAAAAAAGAACCCAATTTCTGCCAAGCGTAACCAGACCGAATGGTGCGGCGGATGCCTTCAGGTTTGGGCATGGGCATGAGGGAAAGTCCCGTGGCAAAAGGGGGCCCTATCGTCCAAAAAAAGAAGGGTCCACTTTAGAGAGAAGGGGTTGCTGGGGGGCCTGCATGCTTTTGGGGCCAGGGGCAACCATCTGAATCATTTAGCCTATCACCGCCCAAACAAGGGTTAACTGTGGAACCGAAGTAATAGGATCTGCCATTACCAAGGGGGAACCCACTTCGTCAAAAGGAACCTGCTATCTCCATCCGCGGGGGAGCCGTGGGGGGTCCCCTTTAGCAAGAGTTGTCTCCTATTGTCCCTCAAAAGGAGGCCGGAGAAAAGCAGCTCAAGCCTGGCAGTCCAGGGCATGCAGCCCCCCCATGGCTGACGGACAGCGCGGAGAGTTCAGATTAAACTCAACATCAACCTGGTGGGATTTGCGTTAAAAAAAAACTGTTTTGCTGCTGCAAAAATTTTTGGCCATGGGGGGAGCTGGCAAGTCCCTTTGGGGAGCGATGCCCACATGGAAAATGAATGACTGTGGCCCAGAAAATTGGCTAAGCACCTGAACAAAGGGACCATTCCCGTGGCAGTTTAGACACACAGAAGGGAAACAAAAGGCCAGGGTTTTTGGGGAACCCTCAATATAAGGAAACCCCTAGAATGAAACTGAGTAACTGTAAAAATTTCCTATTTTAGGGTTGCAGCAGTATCCCTGAGAAAACTGGCAGGCACCCAGAGAGTTCTTCTTGGAGGGGAGTTACGGGGATGGGGAGCAATTCCCGGGTTTTACTGCATAATGTCTGAACAGCGTTCTAAGAGACATGCTCTCCCTGCCCCGTTGAGCAGCAAATCCGACAAGGTGATAGGTGGTGATGTTACTGAGCATTTCACTGAAACTTTTGGTGGTGAACCCTCTCAGATGTTTGGTGTGCCCCGATACCCAAGTAATAAGAATTTCCGGGGAGACAGAAACGGGGTTTGGAGTTACTCTGGTGGGTTGGGTGCATTTAATAGCGGGGCCGGACCCAGGAATGTCCTGAGGGACGCTAAGAGTTCTACAGGGTGAGGGGTACAGGAAAATATTGAAAGTTCTCACCAGTGTGATATGTTAATGAGATACTAGACACAGCAGAGGAGAAGTGTGTTTAAAACCCCTAGTGAGATGCAGGTGAGGATGGGGAAAGCCCAGACATTATTGAAGTACCCTGGCAATTATACTTCCCGAGCTTCCCTAGAGGTTGTCAGGGGGGACTTTTGCAATGCTAGCTTGCATATAGAATGTGGGACATCTTTTTACAGGGCATGTATGGTTGGGGGCAACTTTAGTAAATGAAAATGACTCACAGGTCAGGAGTTGGTAAATAAAAATCAGAACATTGGATGGGGAGAAGTCTGGCTCTTATGGGGGGGTTTTAACCAAACTAAAACAAAGTCGGGAAAAAACGTATGGAAAGGTCTCCAAAGAAAATGTGTGTGCCCCTGACAGATGAAGATTTACGGAATGGGGTAATGGGTCCAGTGTAAAGGGTTTTTACCCCCGGGGGAAAAAATTGTCAAGGGGAAAAAGACCTGCGGCCTTTTCAAAAAGGGGGGGGATGTTGGCAGACCGCCTCAGACGGTTCCCCAGGTTTTGCCATAGGTGGCTTTCCAGGGATCTCTCCGACGTCCCCCGAAATCCGTTTCGGTGGGGGAAAGGCAACCATTTTGGGTAGTAAATAGGGTTTCTGAATTTACTTTAAAAGGGTGTATGCGGCTTTTGATGGTTTCCTTTCCCGGGCGGTCACGTGTTGGGGGGGGAGCCCTCCCCCCGTTCCCCAGGTTTTGTTCCGTTTTTAAGATTTACCAGGCCTATAAAAAGCCCCCTCCAGGTAACAGGGGGTGTGGGTCGGGTACCTGGACAGGGAAAGGGACAGTAAGCGGAGAGGGCCCCCTAATTTCCCCAAGGGGGGGTGGAAGAGCCTGACCCGGGAGGCTGGCAGGGAGACCGCCACAACGTGTTTTTTTGTTATACGGAAAGGGAGGTCCCGTTTTACGTTAGAGAGGGTTTTGAAACGTTTTTTATAAAGGGCCAACGGCCGAGGTTTTTTTTGATGTTTTTTTGCCTTTGTATATCTATGCCTCAATAAAACTAGCTGAGGCCAAGTTTAAACTGGAATCCTGCAGTTGGAGTGCCATCCGTTTCACCAAAGCAGCGATCTGTGAGCTAAAGGACCCCCAGGTCGGCCCAGGAGGGTGTCCAGACGAGAGCAAGTCGTCACAATATAATATAAATATATATATATATATATATATATATATATAATATATATATATACATAAATATATATATATATATATATATAATATATAATATATATATATATATAATATTAGATAATATGGCCCCAAGTATATACATAGTTAGATAATATGGCCCCCAGTGTGTAATGGACTTGGTAGTGGATCTGCTGGACCACCGCAATCGATGGTGTAAGCCACGCCAGGGAGCGGAATCTAAGTAGGTCCTGGTTTTCAACAGAACCCGCCGCAAAGCGGGATGGACTTGCTGCGGCGGTAGTCTACCAGGTCACTACCCCTGACATGACTTGCCTTGGTGGCAGCCAAAGGTGAGCGTGGTACAGAATTATGAGGCGTAGGCATAGTCGGGGACAGACGGCAAGGTCAGGGCAGGCGGCAAAGGTTCGGAGTCGGTAAATGTAGGCTGAGGTCAGAATACACGGCAAGACAGTAGATACACAGGAACGCTTTCTCTAGGGCACGAGGCAACAAAGATCCAGCAGGGAAGTGACGTGGATTCCAAAACTATATAGGGTCAGCGCCCGGCAATTAACCAATTACCGGCGCACTGTCCCTTTAAATTTACAAGAACGGGCGCACACTCGCGCTAGGTGGCGTGCACGCACATTCCGGCCGACAGGGGAATAGAGAGACACAGGAGCGATGTCAGGTGAGTGGATGGGACGGGTGCGAGCACGGCCAGCAGCACGGTCCGTGGCGCCACCCGCCCCCGCCGGGCGGCCACAGGGCCCGACACGGGTACGCCCGCGGTCCGTGGACCAGGACGCGGCGCGACCCATTACAGTACCCCCCCCCTGAGACTTCCCCTCCTTTTTAGGCTGCAAAAACCTGCGGATGAGATCATGATTCAGGATGTTTGATTCTGGCTCCCAGGATCTCTCCTCGGGTCCGAAGCCCTTCCAATCCACGAGGAAGAAGCGCTTCCCTCTGACCGTCTTCATAGCCAGGTTGTCCTTTACTTCAAAGATGTCAGCAGAATCAGCTACCGGGGGAGGCGATACCTTCTTCTGAGAGAACCGGTTTAGAACCAGAGGCTTAAGGAGGGAGACATGGAACGAGTTTTGGATCCGGAGAGAAGGAGGCAAACAGAGCTTGTATGTCACCGGGTTCAGCTACCGAAGCACCTTGAAGGGACCCAAGAAGCGAGGACCCAATTTAAAACTGGGAACCTTCAGGCGCACGTACCGCGAGGAAAGCCAAACTTTGTCCCCTGGGAAGAACATCGGGGCAGGTCTTCTCCTTCTGTCTGCCTGAGTCTTCATACGGGCAGAGGCCCGAAGTAGGGAACGTTGAGTCTCTTGCCAGATGGCCTTGATATACCGGACATGGTCATTGACAGCGGGCACTTCCGAATCAGTGGGCAGGGGAAGGGGGGGGTGCAGGTGGCGGCCATAGACCACAAAAAAATGGAGAGACACCGGCTGCTTCCGAGTCACAATGGTTAAAAGAGAACTCGGCCCAGGGAAGTTATCCTGACGTCCGGATACAAAATGACGCAGGTATTCTCCCAGAATCTGATTCACCCTCTCCACCTGCCCATTGGACTGAGGGTGATAGGCCGATGAAAAGTCCAATTTGACTTGCAGACGGGAGCACAGCTCACGCCAAAATCGGGATACAAATTGAACGCCTCTATCGGAGACGATGTGTGTGGGTAATCCATGTAGCCGGAAAATATGCCGGAAGAAATGACCGGCCAATTGTGGAGCAGACGACAAACCGGAAAGAGGTATAAAGTGGGACATTTTTGAGAACCGGTCCGTAAACCACCCAGATGACAGAATTCCCGGAAGAAACCGGTAGGTCCATGATGAAATCCATGGCTATGTGTGTTCAGGGGATTTCTGGCATGGGCAGCGGATACAAGAGACCTGCGGGCCTGTGATGTGGGACCTTGTTCCGAGCACACGTGACACAGGAGAAAGTGAAGTCCTTGACACCTTGTGCCAGAGTCGGCCACCAGTAGTGCCGTGAGATCAGAGCGTAGGACTTCCGTACTCCGGGATGGCCAGCCAAGAGGGAGCTATGCCCCCACTCCAGAATCTTTTTCCTGAGAGCCGGCGGCACGTAAGTCTTGCCCGTAGGAACGTTTTGAAGATCTGCAGGGGCCACGTGAACCAATCGTTCGAGAGAAATAATGTGCTGTGACACGGGTTCTTCCCCAACCACATCTGAGGCACGGGAGAGGGCATCAGCCTTGATGTTTTTCTCAGCAGGCCGGAAGTGAATGTGAAAGTCAAAACGTGAGAAAAAGAGAGACCACCGGGCTTGGCGAGGGTTTAGACGCTGGGCCGTTTGAAGGTACAGTAGATTTTTGTGATCCGTGAAGATGTCAATTGGGTGAAGCGCCCCCTCAAGCAGATGTCGCCATTCCTCCAGGGCTAACTTGATAGCCAAGAACTCCCGATCCCCAATGCCATAGTTCCACTCCGCCGGCAAAAAGGTCTTGGAGAAGAACCCACACGTGAGAATCTTGCCTTTGGGGCTCTTCTGAGTGAGGACTGCCCCTGCCCCCACGGAAGAGGCATCCACTTCCAAGGAGAATGGCCTTTCGGGATCAGGCCGGACCAAGACAGGTGCTGAGGAGAAGGCAGTCTTTAGATCAATAAATGCCTTCTCAGCCTCCGGAGGCCAAAATCTCGGGTTCGCATTCTTCCAGGTGAGGGCCACGATAGGAGCCACCAAAGTGGAGAAGTGGGGAATAAATTGCCGGTAATAGTTTGCGAAGCCCAGGAACCGCTGTAACGCCCGATGGCCGACAGGACGGGGCCATTGTAGTACCGCAGAGAGTTTTGCTGGGTCCATCTTCAGGCCCTTAGCCGAGACTATGTACCCGAGGAAAGGCAGGCTGGTCTGGTGGAATAAACATTTCTCCAGCTTGGCGTACAGTCGGTTGCTGTGCAGACGTCGCAGAACCTGGCGCACTTGTGTCCGATTAGTCTGAAGATCAGGGGAGAAAATCAGGATGTCATGTAGATACACTATGACGCAAGTGTACAAAAGATCCCGGAAGACATCATTGATGAATTCTTGGAACACAGCTGGAGCGTTACAGAGCCCAAAGGGCATCACAAGATATTCGAAATGTCCATCTCGGGTATTAAAAGTTGTCTTCCACTTGTCTCCCTCCCGAATTCTGATGAGGTTATAGGCTCCTCGCAGATCCAACTTGGAGAACACCTTACCCCCCTTGAGGCGGTCAAAAAGCTCCGAGATTAGTGGGAGAGGGTAGCGGTTTTTCACGGTGATCTTATTTAGTCCCCGGTAGTCAATACATGGACGGAGGGATCCATCTTTTTTCTGCACGAAGTAAACCTGGCTCCGGCTGGGGAAGAGGATTTGCGAATGGATCCTTTCTGCAAGTTCTCTTGTATACAGGCCGACATGGCCTGAGTCTCCGGCACGGACAATGGATAGACCCTTCCCCGGGGAGGGCTGGTTCCAGGGAGGAGATCAATTGGGCAGTCGTAAGGCCGATGTGGCGGCAGCGTATCGGCCTCCTTCTCGGAGAATACGTCCCCAAAATCCTGGTACTCTACAGGCAGGCCTGGCAAAGGTTTGGCGGGCGGCTGTGGAGAAGTGAAAGGCACCGGACGTGGTACCTCCAAACAGAGGTTCTGGCATTCTGGTCCCCAATGCAGGACCTCGCCTGTCTTCCAGTCGAGCATAGGGGCGTGACGTTGAAGCCCCAAAAGGATCGCCGAGGAAGCACGGGACAGAACGTGGAACATGATCTTCTCCTTATGTAGAGCCCCCACACGGAGGGTCACTTGCCGGGTTATGTACTGGATGGGGTCAGTAAGAAGCTCCCCGCTGACCGAGGAAATAAGCAGAGGCCTCTCCAAACGAACTACTGGCACGCGATATCGGGTTACCAAGGAGGCATGGATGAAGTTCCCGGCTGAACCAGAGTCCAGGAAAGCAGAACTCCGGAATGATAGACCAGTATCAGATGTCACTTCCACCGGCATCATCAAAGTGGAGAGGAGAAAACAGCACCTAGGGACGCCTCTCCTACGGCACCTAGGTGTGAGCGTTTCCCGCACGCTGGGGATGTAGCGGACAGCTTCTGCGGAAATGGTCCAGGCTAGTGCAGTAGAGACATAGGTTCTCTGCTCGATGGCGGGTCAGCTCCTGCTCCGATAAATGGGCCCGGTCCACCTGCATGGGTTCCACATCGGAGGCTTGAGGAGGTGACAATGGAGAACGCTGGAATACCGGAGCCAGGCGGAACAGCCGACAGGGGCGTGCTGAGTCTCTGTCTTGGCGGAGCTCTTCCTGCCTTTCAGCGAACCTTACATCGATGGAGGTGGCCAGGTGAATTAATTCGCTCAGGGAGGACGGGAGGTCTCTTGCTGCCAAAGCGTCTTTTACCCTGCTGGACAGACCCTTTTTGAAAGTGGTGCAGAGGGCGGCATCATTCCAAGTCAGCTCCAAAGCCAGGTTACGAAATAGTCTCCCACGGAGGAGTCACCTTGACGAAGGCTCAAGAGCGCGGTCTCTGCAGAGGATGTACGTGCCAGCTCCTCGAAGACAGTGTGGAATTCATGGAGGAAGATCTGTAGATCCGCGGTCACAGGGTCATTCTGGTCCCAGAGGGGGTCGCCCAAGCCAGATCCTTCCCGGACAGCAGACTCACCACGAAGGCCACCTTTGACCTCTCCGAGGGAAACTGATCCACCATCAGTTCCACGTGCATGGAGCACTGGGTAATAAAACCCCGGCAGAGTTTGGAATCCCCGGCAAAGCTGGAGGGTAAAGGAAGCCGGAGCTTGGGTCCCACAGTGGCCAAAGGAATGGCTGGTGTAGACGGAGCCACAGACGGAGATGGTTGCTGTTGCTGGGACGCTAGGAGCTGACACATTATGGCGGAGAGCTGGCCCAATTGCTGCGCCTGTTGAGCGATTTGCTGCGACTGTTGGGCAACAATCGTCGTAAGATCCGCAATGCTAGGCAGAGGCACCTTGGCGGGATCCATGGATCTTACTGTAACGGACTTGGTAGTGAATCCGTTGGACCACCGCAAGCGATGGTGTAAGCCACGCCAGGGAGCGGAATCTAAGTAGGTCCCGGTTTTCACCAGAGCCCGCCGCAAAGCGGGATGGACTTGCTGCGGCGGGAGTCTGCCAGGTCGCTACCCCTGATGTGACTTGCCTGCGGTGGCAGCCAGGGGTGAGCGTGGTACAGAATCGTGAGGCGTAGGCATAGTCGGGGACAAGCAGCAAGGTCAGGGCAGGCGGCAAAGGTTCGGAGTCGGTAAACGTAGGCAGAGGTCAGAATACGCGGCAAGAGAGTAAAAACACAGGAACGCTTTCTGTAGGGCACGAGGCAACAAAGATCCAGCAGGGAAGTGACGTGAATCCCAAAACTATATAGGGTCAGCGCCCGGCAATTAACCAATTACCAGCGCACTATCCCTTTAAAATTACAAGAACGGGCGCGCACTAGGGGACGCGCACGCGCATTCCAGCCAACAGGGGAAGAGAGAGACACAGGACCGAGGTCAGGTGAGTGGATGGGACGGGTGCGAGCACGGCCAGCAGCACGGTCCGTGGCACCACACGTCCCCGCCGGGCGCCCGCAGGGAGGGACACAGGTACACCCGCGTTCCGTGGACTGGGACGCGGCGCAACCCGTTACACAGTGTACATATATAATTAGATAATATGGCCCCCAGTGTATATAGTAAGATAATATGGCCCCCAGTGTATATATAATTAGATAATATGGCCCCCAGTGTATATATAATTAGATAATATGGCCCCCAGTATACATATAATAAGATAACATGGCCCCCAGTGTATATATAAATAGATAACATGGCCCCCAGTATGTATATATATATATACCCCAAAAATAAGACGTAGTAAATTTTTTTTATGCAATTCAGAGTTTGGCTGCTTATGCATACTGTTGTGATGAAATCACTACAGTATATAAATTCATGTTGATTTTTTGTTCAACAATAAATATGAATTCTTGTTCATGGAAAAATAGGAAATCCCCTAAAAATAAGTGTTAGCTTGTCTTTTGGAGCAAAAATTAATATAAGACACTGTCTTATTTTCAGGGAAACAGATAACAGATAATATGGCCCCTAGTGTATATATAATTAGATAATATGGCCCCCAGTATATATAATTAGATAATATGGCCCCCAGTGTATATATAATTAGATAATATGGCCCCCAGTGTATATATAATTAGATAATATGGCCCCCACTGTATATATAATTAGATAATATGGCCCCCAGTATACATATAATTAGATAACATGGCCCCCAGTGTATATATAACTAGATACAGGCAGTGTATCCCAGTATGCCAGTGTATAAAAAGGCAGTAAAAACGGGGCTGATTTAATCTTCCCCCTAGGCACAAAACCCTAATCCCCCCTATTAACTAATTGAAACCCATGCCCCTTTTCATTTTAACCACACCCCTTACAAAACCACGCCCACTATGACCATGAAAACGGCTCAAGAGAAACTAACAAAGGGGTTTTTGCCTCACCCAGTTTTTCCTAGATGTTGGAAAACCCTATTCAGCAACAGGATAGACTGGAGATGCCCCCACATATGACTGCACCAAAACCATTAGACTTCAACCAAAAAAAGCACACGCATTTAAAGGGAATATTCACCAATATTTTATTTATCAAACCCAAACCCCTCCTTTTTCCTTCTTCTTTGCATTTTTATTTTCTGATGAAATTTTTAGTTTGTCAAGATCATAACAAAACAGAGACCCTTTTCTAAACCATAGAAACAAATCAGACTTCATTTTCCCAGAATTTTTCTAAGAAAAAAAGGCGGTGGGGGGGGTGGGTGTGGTGGGTTGGGGGGCGGGGAAGACACGGGGCCCCCCTTCACATGGAGGGTCTCATAGTTAATGGAAAGTCTCAAAAGTTATATAGGTGAGATGGCCGGGGGGTAGATATAAAAAGGGCTACTCTCCCACATGTCTTTTTTGATGCTTTGTTAATGTGTGTTTTCGTGAAAAAAGGGCGCGGCGATTAAACTTACATTGCGCTTTTCAAAAATCGGTTTTCCCGCAATTTTTTGTGCAGAATGTACGCATCAGTTTTAGCCACCTACACAAAAAAACACACATTAACAAACGCATAAAAAGGCGCTGTGGAAGCACCCTTTGGGCTGTTTTGCTGTACGACCACCTGGCCCGAGGGGGGCCGCCCTAAACCCGCAATATGATACCATATACACTCACATGATGCCCTATATGATACTACACCTTTTTACAACACATCACATGACACACAGCTCCATATATCTGATACCTCCATTTTAAAGAAGACAGCTCCCTATACGATACCCTCCTATTAATGATAGGCCGCTCCTATAGTTTTGAACCTCCCTTATATATAGACAGCTCCATATAGTCTGAACCTCCTTAATTTATTTACAGCCCCCTATAGTCTGATACCCCCTATTATATGAAGACACTCCATATGTCTCATACCTCCCATTATATATAGACACTCCATCAGTCTGAACCTTTCCCTTATATAAAACAGCCCCATACAGTCGATACCTCCCCAATGATACACAGCTCCATAGGTCGATACCTCCATTAAATAAAAGCTCCCAAAAGTCCCGATACCCCCCTTTTTAGATAGACAGCTCCCTATAGTCTTATACCTCCCATTAAAAAGAAAACAGCTCCAAAGTCTGATACCTCCCATTAATTTTTAGGCCCTCCTATAGTCTGATACCTCCTATATAAGACACTCCATAAGTCTGATACCCATAACCATCATGCCAACCCCCCCGTTTTTGCGGGGGGGGCCCGCTATTTGGGGCCCCCCCCCGCCCTCCCCGGGGGGGTGGCATTCCTCCCCCCGCCACAGGCGGCGGGGGCTCTTTAAATGGCCGCGGGACGAGTACGCAGTGCGCACTCGGCGCCCCCGGGCCGCCCTACAGGGGGGTAAGCGGGGCCCTGCCCTGCTCACCCCCCGGAGTCTCGCTGTCAGGGGGGAGGCAGGGGGGATCGCTCCCTCCTCCCTCCCCCCCCTGTATGTCCGGCGCCGGGGTGTGCGCCGCACATACAGGTCAGTTGGGGCAGGGGAAATGACCCGGCCCGCAGGGGGGTGACGCGCGGGTGCCCACTTCCCCCTGCGCCGCGAGAGACGTCCGGGGCGGCCGGCGCAGGGGCCGGTGAGGTAAGTGGATTTTTTATTTTATTTTTATTTTGCATATGGGGGGCTCTGCCTGCAACAAAGGGGGGACTACCTGGGGAAAGAGGGGGCATCTACCTGGGAACAGAGGGGACCTACCTGCAACAAGGGGGCATCTACCTGAACAATGGGGGCACTACCGGGAAAAGAGGGGGCATCTACCTGGCAACAGAGGGGCACTACCTGGCAAAAGGGACTCTACCTGGCAACAAGGGGGCATCTACCGGGAACAAAGGGGGGGCCAAACCTGGCAACAATGGGGGGGACTACCTGGGAAAAAGGGAACATCTACCCGCCCAAAAGGAGCACTACCGGCAACAAGGGGGGATCACCTGGGAACAGAGGGGGGAACCTGGCAAACAATGGGGGCACTACCTGCAAACAATGGGGGGACTCCGGCAAACAAGGGGGCACCTACCTGGCTAACAAAGGGGGGCACCTACCGGCTAACAGAGGGGGGATCTACTTGGCTACAAGGGGGCATTACCTGCCTGTAAGGGGCACTCCCTTTGTTTAAAAGGGGGGGTTCTCCCGGGGCAATAAGGGCATCTATTTTTGGCTTTTTTCCCAAAAGCCTTTTATGCATTTTGGGGTGGATGGGGTGTGGTTTTTTAAAGGGGGGGCCGTGGCTTTACCGAAAAGGGTTGTCCATGAAAATTTTTATGCCGGGGAGGGCGCATAGCGGGGCCCCCCACTAGGTCCCCTTTCTTTTTTTTTTTAAAAAAGTTGGGCAACTTTCCCTTTAACAGGGGTTCCCCTCCCTTCCCCCCACCCTTTCCACCATTCCTAATATTTCCCCCATCACTTTTCCCCCTCCCTCCACTCCCCTTTACTCCTTTCCCTCCCCTCCACTCCCCACTCCAAAACCCTTTTTTCCCCACTCCCCATCCCCCTCCATTTTCCCCTCCCTTTCCACTGCCCACTCACTTTTCCCCTCCCTTTCCCTACCCACGAAACTTTTTCCCCCTGTTTCCCACTTCCCCAGCCCACGTTTCCCCTCCCTCCCCCCCCAGCCCAACTTTTCCCTGCCCCCAACCCCCCAACTTTTCCCCCTTTACCCCACTCCCCACCCCCCGTTTTCCCCGCCTCCACTCCCCAGTCACTTTTCCCTGCCCCCCTCCCCATCACTTTTCCCCCTGCCTCCACTCCCCAGCCCACTTTTCCCCCTGCCTCCACTCCCCAGCCCACTTTTCCCCCCAGTCACATTGCCCCTTTGCCTCCCCAGTCACTTTGGCCACCCCCTGCCTCCCCGACATTGAACCTGCCCCCCCGGGTCACATTGTACCCCCCCTCCCCCCCGTCACATTGCCCCTGCCCCCACTCCCCAGTCACATTGCACCACCTCCCTCCCCAGGCACATTACCTCCCAGTACATTGCACCTGCCCCCACTCCTCATCACTTTTCCCCGCACCCCCATCCCCCTTCACATTTCACCTCCCCCCCACTCCCCAGTCAAAATTAACCTGCCCCCCACCCCCAGTCACCTTGCCCCTGCCCCCCACTCCCCCAAGGTCACTTTGCCCCCCCCCCCACTCTCCATCCTTTGGCCCCATGCCCCTCCCCAGCCCCATACTTTTGCACCTGCCCCCCCAAACCCCCCGGGTCACATTCCCACCCACCCGCCTCCCCAGTCACTTTCCTCCCCCTGTCACTTTTTACCTGCCCCCTACCCCCCCAGTCACTTTGAAACCTGCCCCCCCCCGCCCCAGTCACATTGCCCCTGCCCCCAACCCCAGTCACATTGCCCCTGTCCCCCCCTTCCCCAGTCACATTGCACCCCCCCTGCCTCCCCAGCCCACTTTGGCACCACCCTTCCTCCCCCCCATTTCACATTTCCCCCCAGTCAAATTGCTCCCTCCTGCCTCCCCAGTCACATTGCACCTGCCCCCCCAAACCAATTGCCCCTGCCCCCCCCCCCGGGCCCACATTGCACCTGTCCCACTCCCCAGCCCAATTGAAACCTGCCCTCCACCCCCCAGTCCCCATGCACCTGCCCCCACCCCCCATCAGGGAGCCCCCTACCTCCCTCCCCAGTACTTTTTCCTCCCCCCAGTAAACATTTTACCTCCCCCCTACTCCCAATCAAAATGCACCTGCCCCCCACCCCCCATAACATTGAACCTGCCCCCACTCCCCCCCCAAATTGCACCTGCCCATCCCCAGTCACATTGCCCCACCTGCCCTACCCTTTCACATTGCACCCACCTGCCTCCCCAGTTACATTTCCCCCCAGTCACATTGCACCCGCCTGCCTGCCCAGTCCACTTTTGGCACCTGCCCCCCCATTTTCCATTGCACCCACCCTGCTCCCCAGTCCATTGAAACCCACCTGCCTCCCCAGTAACTTTTCCCCCCCAAGTAACATTGCCCTCCCTCCCCAGTCCCATTGCACCCCCCTGCCTCCCCAGTCACATTTCCCTCCAGTCCTTTGCACCTGCATCCCCAGTCACATTGCACTAAACCTGCCCCCCCGTCACTTTTCCCCCCCAGTACTTTGAAACATGCGCCCCCAGTAACTTTTCCCCCCAACCTCCCTCCCCAGTCCATTGCACCTGCCCCACCCCCCGTCACAATTCCCCCACCTCCCCCCCAGTCCTTTTCCCTCCCAGTACATTGCACCCCCCCCACTCCCCAGCCACATTTCACCTGCCTCCCCTTTCCCTCGCGCCCTTTCCCCCCCCTCCTCCCCCCGGATTCATTTCCTTTCCTGCAGAGTGGGGGGCCCCGGGTTTCCTTCCTCTCTTCGCGCTGTCCGTGCGCTGTAAAGCAGGAGGGCCGCGCTGTCCGCCCCTCCCCCCCCGGCCGGCGGCAGTTTCCCCGCTCTTCAGTGGGGGGGCGGTGCGCTGTGAGGGAGAGGAGGAGGAGGGACAGCGCCCCACCCCCTTTCCCAGCAGGCACCCGGCGCAGCCCCATGAAGAGACGGCACCATCAGCGCAACTTGCTGATGCTGCCTGTCTTACAAGGGAAAAGCGTCGGAAAGGTAGAGGGGAAATGCCCTCCGGCGCCCGTTGTCCGCTGCCTCTCTGCAAAAAAAAACATAGGAAAAATAAAAAAAAAAAATCCCACCGCTGCCCCCAAATGAAAAACCCCCAGAAAGCGGCGGGGGCAACCTCCAACCCCCTTTAACCCCACCCCACCCCCGCCCCGCTCCCCCAAAAATGGGGGGGGGGGTGGGGGATAGGAAATTTAAAAAAAAAAAAATTTTAAATGAACTCCTGTGAGTGCCCCCCCCTAGCAGGGCGCCCCTAGGCATGTTTCCCCCGGGGGCCCAAATTGGGAAAAAACGGCCTGGTAATATGGGGATTCCCTTCCCCCCGATCCCAAGGCCTTTAAAACGGCTTATTTCAAACTATTTACCCAAAGGTTTTTCCGATGTTTAAAAACGTTCTGAAAACAGTTGAAAAAATCAGGGGGGGGGGTTGGGGGGAAATACCGTGAAAATGTGTGGGCACCCTATTTTTGTAACTTTTATTTTCCAGAAAAAGGATTCACCATCTACAATCATTGTTGGTGGTTTAATTTTTCCGGGGCCCGGGAAAAAAAATTTACCTATTTTTTTAAATTTTTTTTCCGTCCGGATTGCCCCTCGTCAATCCGCGGGGGGCTTTTTGGAAAGGAAACTACGCGTCGTGTGAACGACGAGCCGTATTTTCTTTTAAATCAATAGAAAATAGGCTGTGACTTATTTGGGCGGGTTTGCCGACGGATTGACGATCGTCAATCTGTCGGCAAATACGCGGCGAAATAAGCCGTGTGAACGAGGCCTAAAGCTCCCGCTGGGCTCCATCTTCTTCCCAGCAAAGGCAGCGTGATGTCAGTACACTGCGCAGGCAGCGTGATGACGTTATCACGCCGCCTGTGCCAGATACTCCGGAGTATTCAGCGGAGCAGGGAGTGCTCGCTCTCTGCTCTGCAGAAGGCCTCAGCTGTATGTGCGTCCAGCGGATGCACATACAGCTGAAGAGACTGTCGGCACTCTGGGCTCACCGTAGCGGCCTGGAGCGCAGCAAGGTTCAGGGCACAGGCAGTTTTATCTGGGGGGCAAGCCTAGCGATGTCAAATCAGATGGTTATTAGCCTCGCACATGTGGGTGCACGTCCACAGCCTAAAAAGATACTACATTGTGGCATTTTGTTACACCTTTTCAAGGTTGGACAAAGAGTTGACGGATATACAGTATTTAAATGTCAGCGGACAACTACAACAAACTTATGCAAGTAATTGTTAACCTGCTTCACCAACCAATTCTGTCGCACCTCTTCTCCCTGTGCTATATTATTAATCTCTTATGTGCTTGACCCCCTGAAGAATCATGTTAGAACATTTCGCAATGGCTTCACTTTCAGATAACATATACTATCAAGATCATGGGAGAAACCTCAAAAAAGAAACTCCAAAGCAAAGGCGGCTAATTTAATCAGTTCTTCTGTAGTCCATCTACCTCCTCTTCTACAGTACGTTATAATGTTAGTAAGGAACTATGGAGGTCCCTAGTTTGCTGAGCCTGCTAAATAGACGACAGGTGCCCATGTTAATTACAGGTGACACAACTCGCCTCCAAAAGCAGGGAGCATAACCAGCTTTAATCTAAACTGGCAAAAAATTGCTATTTTGCCAACCAAAATTAGGTTTACTCTTTAAAAACAAAAAGTTAAAAAAGGTAAAAAGATTTAAAAATAATGTTTATTAGATATATAAAATTACATAAAAAGAGTTAATGCAATGCTTTTCTGTTGTAATTATAGTGACACAAAGCATAAAAGACACTTACATAACTAAGTGAGCTTCTACCAGATCCGGCAAGGTAACATCAGCTGGGGAGCCCTTCCAACAGCAATTGCCAAAGTCGAGGTCAAGAAAACACCAATAGATTTTATGCGATGCGTCCCTCCATAGGTGAACTTCTGACAATGCTCAGAAAAGACTCTGCTTTATAGTTTAGAAAAAACTTACACCCATGTAACTACCTCACATAAGAGTATTGTTTGTAAACAGTGCTGACATGATCAACAGTCAAGCTTGTCACATCAGTACAGCCATGAAACTGTCTGAGTTAACCCCTTTAAGGGAACCTGTCACGTAGGTTCTGCCCCCCTTGCTGAGGGCAGCACAAGCCAGTGTCAGACCTGCTGTTTCCCTTATTCTGTAAGATGCTGTAGATTTAGAGCATTACCCCTCAACTCTTATTCATGAGCAGGTGTTAGCCCCGCCCACCAAATGCTAGCCCACCCACCTGGGGGCTAGCCTCAGGTGGGTGGGGTTTGAAAAAAACTGACTCTTTGAATGACTCTTTTCTAGCTCAAAACTGCATATTTGAGAATTAAATACTCAAAAACTACATTATCTTACAGAATAAGGGACACAGCGCTGGGAACAGTAGGTCTGACACTAGCTTGTTCTGTCCTCAGCAAGGGGGACATAATCTATGTGACAGGTTCTCTTTAACTGTGAAGCACACAATATTGTCTGGGGAAAATGCCAGTCTGCCTGGGGAAAGACATAATACTGTTCTAATAAATTCCAAAAAGAGAGATAAGAAAGTCATGAGAAAACTACAGATCCCACTTAAATAGTAAAAACAGTTGACTAATTCAGAAAACACAACATAATGGTGTATTAGGCCTGGTTCACATGATGGATTTGAACACGGTTATGTCCGCGGGTTCCGACGCGGTTTCCGCGGCAAAAACACGTCCAAATCGCGTCCAGTTTATTAACATGGTTTCCTATGGGAAACCGCGTTAATAATCACATGCCGCGTGTTTGGCCGCGGCTTTGCAGCCACGGCCTTGCCGCGCGTGTTTGAGAACTCTCCTGTCAATTCTTGACAGGGAGTCCTCAGCGCGGCGACCACGAAGTGTTTCTGCGGGTGTCGCCGCGGTTGGTGCGCGGCTGGTGGCGCAGTTTTCCCCCTGCCTGTTAATTTGCATGGGGGCAAACCCTCGCCGCAAGCCGCGCCCCAAACCACGCCTGCGCCGCGACCACGCCCAGCGCCCGCGCCGCAAACCTGCGTCGGGAGCATGAGTTTGCAGCGAGGTTAGGATGAGGTTTTGGCCGAAGCCGCCGTGTGAATGAGGCCGTAAGACAAAATTCTACATAAGCAACAATAAACTTATATATACATATATTTATATTATCATAATATTTACCAATTCCAATAATACCTTTAAAGGGTTGTATCACTATGATGTGGGGTTGTACAGGGGTTGTAGCACTACAATGATGGCATATTGCTAGGATATGTCATCATTGTCTGATAGGTCTGGGTCCCACCTCTGGGACACATATCTCCTTATAGCCCCGAAACCTCCCTGTTCTGAACGGAGAGGTAGTTGTGATTCTC